>JAIUZE010074802.1:0-46826 GCA_022085475.1 Heliosperma pusillum
TTTCTCGTGTACGGTTATGTCCAATGAGACGGGAATGGAATAGCTGTTGTCGCTAGGTCTGATCAGTCTAGGACTAGGATGTTTTCCTACCTTGTGGTATAGCCTCGAGTTACAGAAGTCGACTATTGGCCGTCCTAGGAACTTATGCCTGTTTATAGAAGTATTTATCTTTCATGTTTGATGATTCTATGAGTTTTAGAAGGTGAGATGCAAGCCGGCTAAGATTGATAGAGTTTGGATTACTGGTTGTTAACTGATTCACATTGATTACGTGTTGATTAGGGTTTGAGTGGACACGGCCATGTTTCTTAGATGACCCTCTGAGCTAGCATACCAGCTTCCCTACCTCGAGTCATAGTTTATTATCGGTTTTCACATGATAGCTTTCACATGCTAGGTTATTTGTTAGTTATCTGTTTCATAACATGAAAAGCATATCATATATGTTTAAGTTTTGTATTTTCCATATACATTGCTTTTATGTTATTCATGTTTCATTAAACTCGACATTTCGTGGCTGGGAGAACTCGAAGTTACTCCCCACTGACTGTGGCTTCCGTGTTTATATTTAATGCGGTCGAACAGGTGGTGATGCATATTTGGTTGGGGTACATTGACGAGCTAGCGAGCGAAGTATTTACCTTGGACCTATATTCGGTTCTTAGATTGTATATTATTATACACTCTTTTATTTCCGTATTTATACGGGAGATATGTCTCCCGTCTTGTATAATTCTTATGTATAATATTATTCCCGTTTTGTAATGACCCTTTTTTATTGATGACACCCTTCGTTATGTATTTAAATTATTTTTTTTCTTTCCGCAAATTTGAGGGTGTCACACAAGTAGTGGGCTAATTTTGTCTCTTTCTTTCCTTAATTTCAGCCTCCAATTAGAAGCTAAGAATTGTTTGTGCTTTTATATATACTAGGTGGAATACCCGTGCTACGCACGGGACATTTTGTATTTATCTCCAATTAAACTATAGTATACCCTAATAATAATATCCATGGAATGTTTACGATCATAAATAAAAATTATGGCGAGATAACATCCATGAATTGATTACAATGATAAACTTCTAGCAGCTTGTCTCATTGAAAACGGGTAATATCAGTCACAAGCTGAAAATTGATAGTGTCCCTCTCACAATATGCAAGTGGAGAGGATAAATGGATCCCCCCACTTGCCCTCTCATTAACTGATAAACTAAGTAGATTAACAACATATAAGCATTAAGCAATACGTTAATGTTATTACCTATTAACTATAAAATGGTTTAAATAGATATAAAGCTTTTAAACTAAATTGGATTTTTCCTGTTCGGTTTGATTTCGTATAATGCATCAACATTTACATGTTTTTAAATAAACCACCACAACCAGAAAGTTCAGCTGATGGTTGAAATTTCAAGATCGATTTTATACACTAAGCCGCTCGCACAAATGTTCTTTGGCTTAAAGAGTAATTGTAACGACATAACTCCCCATACATGTTATCAATATTTTATTTGAGAAGTGAGGGGCAGTAAGATTTGAACACGTGATATTTTTAGTCTTACCCTTGATGGTTGGTTTGACTCCAAAGATTGGTTTATACTCTAACTACATGTACGTCATCGTTAGTCGTTACTTGATTATAGGGGTGTACAATGTAGTGGGGTAGCTTAGCCTAGCCCGCACCTCTGAGTACGAAAATCCATCTCGGCTAGCCCATAGCACAAAACCCGACTTTCCCCACGGGCCAGGCTAGTGCTCAAATTTCTCTAGCTCGTCCCGATCTCAACGCTAAAACAAATAAAACACAAAGGCCCCTCCTGGCTCGGTCTAGCCTGCTACTCTTGGGTTGGGCTCGAAGTGGAAGAAGCTAGCTGGCCAGTCCGGTCTCATGGTCACACCGTGTCTACGCTGCAATCTTTCAGCCCAGCATGCTCCCTATCCCGGCTCACTGCAGAACCCTAACTTTCAACGGGTTATTATAACCACTTTTAATCTCTTATTTATTATTCTAGAACGATTGCTTAATTTCCCTCCCATCTCCTTCACTTTTCCCCCGTTTTGTTTAATGTTTACCACTCTCATTATTAACTATTTGCTTTGTCTAATTAACCAGGGTGTAGTTTATTAGAACTTCGAATTTCACTCTACTAATTTGTGTTTCACATAGTGCGATTATTAACTATTAATATTAGTGTCTACACCCTCTCCAAGTCTCCATCATATACATGGTTTGGTTTTCTCATAATAAAACACAGTGGGGTAACAATAATATGTCAGTATGACAGTATTATTTATCATATCCAAAGTAAGGATTAATATATAAGGTTATTTAATGTGAATACTCCAATCTGTTGGGTTGCTTCTCAAAATACTCTTAACTATGATTTAACTACCAATATAACCAACTATTAACCCCATTCACTTTTAATAGAATTGACCATTTATTGACCTATAATAGCTGGTAAACCTTCCTCATCGTAAATCTCCATCCCTTTCCTATTCCATATACTAAAAAAACCCAGAAAAATCCACTTCAAATTACCATAAAAATCAATTAAATACACACAACCCCCTAATTAACATAATTAAATCTACGACATTACAAACCCAGAATACCAAATCTCTCAACTATCACTATTGCTTTTCAGACGCAACACCAAATCTTAGCCCTTACACTGAACTCCCTGATTGCGGATGCCTCCTGATAGATGAACCTTCTCAACCATCACCTAAGGTGATGGTTGAGGCCCATATATTATAGTTATATTCTATTATGCCCCCTCAGTCGTATGCCCATTGGGCTTGAAGAGTGGTTAGTGCACATGCCCCCCATACCATGTGCTGTGTTTTCCACTTTGTGAGCTTTTGTGAGTTATTGGGGGCTGCCAGGGTTTGAACACGTGACCTTCGGTCACTCTGGCTCTGATACCATGATAAATGAATCATATATTATAGTTATATTCTATTGAAAAAAAAAGATGTTATGAGGGGTTAAAAACATTTTTACCGGCTTAGCGGGTAGCAGGTCTACCTATTCTAATACAAGGCAATGTTTGTGAAAGTTGGGTATATTGGTAGTTAAAATAAAGTGTAAAGTATTTTAAGAAGCATTATAATGGTTTGAAGTATTGTCATTAAATAGCCCTAATATATAAGCCCCCTGATTTATAGTTTAACTTTTTTTCGTCTCAATTTTATATCCCTTTTCCCCAACATTTATGTCAAAATAATAGTCTCTATCCCCATTATTTCCCTATTATTTTCTCTATCCCACCTTTATTATCCCACTTCCCTTTTAATTTTACCGGATTGTATAACATCGACGACGTTTTATAAAACATCGACGACGTTTTCATTACGAAAGACGATAATGCCCTTATGCACTTAAACTCTCTATCTCTCTTCTATCTCTAATTCTCCCAAAATCAAATACAACTAATTCAACTAAAAAAATTAAAAAATTACAACAACAATTTTACTAAATCGAACAACAACAATTTCACTAAATCGAACAACAACAATTTCACTAAATCGATTATCATGACGGACGAACAATCTTCAGTATGTTTACAAATTAATCAAAATTTAAATTTGTCATTTTTTTCCCGGAATCTGTTAATTGTATGTTTATACTTAATTAAGTTAATTGATTTACGTTACGTCTTAGTTAGTTAAAATTCAAATGCGGATTTTTTAAAAAAAAAACAGGAAAAAATACCATGGTCAAACGAAGAACTGGATGTCATGGACCATGGCCATACATCCATTTCCAACGTCTGACCATGGCAAGACATTGGAAATGGAGGTCCAGCCATGGCCAGACATCCATTTCCAACGTCTGGCCATGGTCTATTATTAACTATCCATCCAGAATGATCATTTTGATTTCGTAAGCATTAAGGCACACTAATTCACGAATCAAGCACTCAATAGCAATTGTCAAGATAGAAATTTGAAGTAGTTTTAATGGTGTTTGATTTGCTGAGGTTTCTATATTGTTTCGAACAATTTTTTTGTTGGTTGTATGATGACAATTAAGCTTTAAGCTCTTTATACTTAAATTCTAGCATCTTGGATTACTGTGTCACAAATATTAGCTCGATGTCATATGGAGTAAAACGTAAGGATAAAAACGAAGTTTCTTGTGACAACCCTCGCGAATGCGGAAAAATAAAACATACAAGCATGTGATTTATAAAGCGGAAATATGAAGTTTTTAAAACTTTTATACATGCAAGATAGAAATACGAGGAATGTCAGTAATTACAAACCAAATATAAAATACTACAAGAGACGTAGTCTCTCAAAATGTTAACCAACAACAAAGCCATTAGCAACTAGCTAATCAACGTCTAGAGGTGTTTCATCCAGGCACAACACCCGCTAGCTCACACTCGAACCCGAAATACCACAAGCAAAAAGCCAACCAATCAAGCAACCTGTTCATTCATGAAAAACATGAACGCCACAGTCAGTGGGGAGTAACTCCAGGTTCTCCCAGCCATATCACATTAAACATACATAGAAGGAAATACAAAAGTAGAGCATGCATACATATAGATATACATGTGAGATACGATAAGGATAGATAGGCAATTCGATTAAATAATGATAAGAGCATATGGAATACAAATCCGAATCCATCATGTTATTCAAAGACTCGGGGAAGACACTCTTAGGCAACCGAATACGCTCACTAGGGCTTGCATCTCACCGTTAGCGGTATAAGTTTGATAAGATTGAGACTCGACAAACATACCATGCCAAGTCATGCGATTACCATGAATAAATCCATCATGTTATCATCCATTCAAACAACCCAACACATAGACGGTGCCCAATCATGCAATGACCATGAATAATATCATGAAATCACGCATTCAAGAACGACGACACAAGACGACATCTCTCACGGTAAATGAAACGCACTAGCACCGTGTACATGGCAAGTATGATTAACAGGCATCCACGGGATAAGCATTTCCCTGAACTCATACACGATCAAACATTTCGTATATGTAGACTAATTTCCTCCTGGTAGAACGACGATATAAATACCCGGTCCTAGTCTAAATCTGGCCAGAATCCCGAAATCACATTTTCCCGTTCGACATGCGATAACATTTCGCATCCAAGACTCGGTCAATCATAGACGCCGAGTACCCCAAATTCGGTAGATACAATTCACGAAAGAGGCGGAAAAGAGCACAAGCCTCATAACAAGCGGTACGCTACATGCAAATAACACCACCTCGCAAGTACACAACATTTTACGGCAGGGTCGATCAACGCAATGCGTTCGCCTCCCAACAACGTCGTCGTATGCCCACTAACACATGCAATTAAGCAGTAGGATACCTCCCCGTTCCGACATTCCAGCCTTACGAACGTGGAGGTAGCCAAGGGAATGAGAGTACAAAGCACAAGACAAAATATTGCTCAAACCGTATCATTTGTAAAAACCGACTCAAAGTGGGACATAGCAAAAACCGTCACAAAACATGTGATACAAGCGAATGAAATATCATATATCCGAAACATGAATATTATAAGTCACTACGTAAAATTATACGATAAACGAATCATGCGAACTAATATGAATTACGAGTTTTAGAGATTTTATAAGAAAAATCCAGCCGTGTTCCAGGCCGGTGTGGAGGGAGGCGGCCGGTACCCCGGCTCGGAGCACAACTACACACAAAACACAAGTTTGGAAACTAACTAAAACAAGGGTCCACTTCAAACAATCATAACTAGAGTTCTAGATATGCAAATGCAGAAATTCCAAGTCGAGGTGATAGCTTATCCTCTTACGGTTCCAACGAATGGTCACAAGCCCAAAACAAGCAAGTAACGAAGGAGATATGATCATTCTACAAAAAAGGGTCGGTGCAGTGAAATCCCAGCCGGCCACTGAACCGGCAGCCGGTCCTTCGGCCAGGAACACCATTCCACCCGAGAACAACAAACACCATTTCTATCATTTCCAATTTTCATAATTCACTTATATCAACTATCAACAATCAATATTCATCATCAAAAATCATCAAATAACAACAATCATCATCCATAACATAATTCCTAAACTTACTAATCGTAGTCTAATACGAACTCTAGCATATAAAGCATGTAAAACACGTAAATGATACCGAGTAACCCTTCACCGTTACCTTTACGCGTCTTTAATCGATTCTAAACTTTCCTAGTCTCCACCTACGTATAATTAGATAATAAAAGACGAATATCATTCACCTTGAGAAAGACGGATAATTTAAAAAGCGATAAAGACGG
The DNA here is from genome assembly GCA_022085475.1 of Heliosperma pusillum. Lineage (NCBI taxonomy): Eukaryota > Viridiplantae > Streptophyta > Magnoliopsida > Caryophyllales > Caryophyllaceae > Heliosperma > Heliosperma pusillum. The sequence goes on from JAIUZE010074802.1 coordinate 6,293, forward strand.
TAATTTTATTACCAATACGGATAGAGGAAGGTAAGAGGGGAAGAATAAGACGAACTTACGTGAATTCCGTCAAAGAACGAATGATCTATGCGAATTATAAGATCGAAATCAAGAGGGAGGCAAGGTTTGATTTTGCTTAAGGAAGAAGAAAGGGTTTTTGGTGTTTGTGTTGAATGAAAATAGGTTAAGGAGTATGAGGGAGTATAAGTAGAGGGTGAGTCGGAAAAGTCAACGAAAGTCAAAGTCGACTTAAGAGTCAAGAAAAGTCAAAGTCGACTCAAAAGTCAAGAAAAGTCAAAGACGACTCAAAAGTCAAGAAAAGTCAAAGACGCCTTAAGACGGGATTCTCATGGAATCTCGCGGAAATTCCAAATACGAACTCGGAAATTGTAAATTCGACTCGAAACTTTAAATTCTAAATTAAAACTTAAATTTTCTGAAAAGATTTCGTAAAATATTTCTACTAGAAAAATAGGGTACATTTCCGGGTGTTACATGTTTATAATTTAAATATAAAAACTTTAACATTTCATTTCAAAAAAAAAAATATTGTAAAAATGAGTCATCCTTCTTAGGAGATATCAACTCAAATATTTTGAATCTCTTAAGTATTGTCTTATAAAGTTATTAAAAGTTTGTATTATTATTTCCACGTTTATGAAATTTACATCATAAAAAATAGTAGAATTGTTCCATATCAGACAATTAGCATAAGGTGAGATGATCCTATGACAAGTAGGAGTCGTCATATTAGGAACTTATGTATCAACCAAAATCTTTAGATTCTCTTAAACATTGTCTTATAGAGCTTAATTTTTATATACCTTTGATCATTTTTTTTTCTTTTTGTGAATGTATCAATAAAAACATATGTAAACATAATAAATGATTTGAACGGGAAAGTCATATTACTATTTTACGGTTCATAATATAGGTTAAATATAACTTGAGTTTTGGCAAGGTTGGTAAAATATGGTTAAAATAGAAGTTGACTCAATATATCAATATTATTTTCATAAAATTTATATTTTATTATATTCAAGTTAATTGTTATAGAAAATTTATGAAAATGACATCAATGTCAATCCGTGCATTACACATGCATAAAATCTAGTATGTAAAGTTTTTGAGTTATATTGTAATTTTTTTGAGTTTACTATTTAAGTAAGAAAATTTAAAAACTTATTAAAATAAAAGATCAAAATATTTAAAATAAAACTCGAAATCTTTATTATAAACTTAAAAATTACACCACCAATTATATTACATGAGATATATAGTCTAGTTTCTGCCTAAATAACATAAACTACTCGATGGACCGAGACTACTTGTTTGGTCTTCATGCCGGACCAACAAGTGAATAACCCTAGTTAGCTCAGTTCGTAGTGGCTACTATTCCACCCAAAAACTGTGATCTTAAATTTTGTGAAATAGAGCTGATGCGAACTTGTCCCAAATATGAAATCTCGTTCTAACCACAAATCATTCAAACATCACCTTCGACATAAAACGACATTGACAGGTTGCCCATCATTATTTTCGTTACCATTTACTGACACTTTGAATGACTGTAAATCCGTATGTGTGGTTCATAGTCCACCATTCCCAAATATCTATCCCCTTTACTGACATTTTTTGATTTCCTTTTGTCCCACCAATAATACCATTTACAAACAAACTCACCACATTATTGTTAATCACTCTTTACTAAAACCCTTACGATTTCACTATATTTCTGGGGGTTTTCTTCACATTTGTGCAATACTTACCTCATTGGTATGGCTTCCATGTCAAGGTGTATGCTTAAAGATTGTAAATTTCAGCTGAATGATGCTGTTTTTACTAGACCAACTTCTTGTTATCCTTATAGAAGTGTACAATCTCATTTGGGTATGCTTCATTTTCGCTTTTCAATTATGTTTTTCCTTGTAAATTTAGTTATATCAGTAGTTGGGTTGATTTTGAGTATGACAAATTGATCAAAGTTTCAATCTTTACTATGTAGCAACTTTGTAATAGTTGTTGTTGTTTGGTTGATAGATCTAAGACATGGGTTATCTTCACTTCAAACAAGGTGTCTTTCGACTGCTCAAAACAAGGAGAAGCCACTTAGTCCTGTTGTTACTTCATTTTCTCCTTTAAGTCAACCTTCAAGGTACTATTATCAGATTAGATGTTGCAGCAGTTGGAAATACTATGTCTTGTTAATGCCAATTTGAATTTGAACTCGAGTATGCGGTTATTTTAACGACAAAACCTTCTGATTAAATGATCATGCTTTTTTCAAACATTTTTTTTGAGTTATTATGTCTTATCAGCTTGCCTAAATGAGATGCTAAACATGTATTTAGACACTTAGGTGCAGTTTGGTTTTTGATATTTTGAGGGACGACCTTATAACTGACTCAACTTGATAGGTGAAACATTATATTTGAGATTGGTTGTGTGGGTTTGAGATTAGCTTTAGTGTAGAAACGGGTTTTGGCAATAGTTTCACGTGTTTTGATGACGGCATAAACATAGAGTGCTTGTTGGGCTGGAAGAGGACATAGGTGCCTTGTGCAATGTGCAGCGATACATATCAATCTTAGCAAAGCAGTGGGAGTTTTTTGGCATTATAAGTAGACAATAGTTCTGTGAAACTGTGTTGGCATGATTATTCACCCTTCTTCGAGGAATGGTGGCTTTACATTGTGTTTGTTGGCTTTCACTTGCGCCTTACTCCTATCTAGTAATAATACGATAGCTGACTAGCTGTCCATGTAGGAGTCCTCTTCTCTTATGCAAGGCAGCGACAGATTACTCCGGGGATGTTCCTAGCAGCTCCCCAAAGGAGCTAAGTCAGTATGAAAAGATTATTGAGACCTTGACAACTCTTTTTCCTGTTTGGGTATGTTTTTTCTGTATCTTCATTTGTTTGTTTCAAATGTGCTAATTATTTTAAATTGACTATGGATTTAAAAGCTACATCATCAATGCAGGTCATAGTTGGAACACTTATTGGTATCTATAAACCTGCTGCGGTACACTTGCTGTACTCCCTTTTTTTTTTTTTTTTTTTTTTCTTTTCCAGTTTTTTATACCTGTATGGTACGGCTGTATATATACATTTTTAGATAGGCTGCTATCTGCCAGTCGATAGGACTAGAAATAAGGTGCATATTTAAATTCCATGTTCTACTCTTTCAGGTAACTTGGCTACAAACAGATCTTTTTACCGTAGGTTTGGGTTTCCTCATGCTTTCAATGGGATTGACATTGACTTTTGAGGACTTCAGACGGTGTTTGCGGAACCCATGGACTGTAAGAAGTCTTTTAATTTTCACCCCGTCTCCAACTGAAGCTACCCTTTTATAAACATTGAAATGTTCTTGTGAAGCCATCGCAGTAAACTGTTTTTTAACTTGCAGGTTGGTGTTGGCTTTCTAGCTCAATATATCATCAAACCTATGCTAGGGTTTGTTATTGCTCTGGTACGACATCACCTGCGTCTTACAAGAACTATAATGCTGTTTGATTGGTTTTTATGACCATTCTTTGAAATAATTGACCCAATTTCCCATCTTGGGTCATTCGAAAACAGGATGTTGGTGTTGCTAACACAAGGGTAAGGCAGCGTACCTCCGACCCCCCCCCCCCCTAACTCGCAATTTGTGGGAGTCATTGAGGCACCGGGGTAATGTTGTTGATATCTTTGCAATAATTAAAATGTGGGACAGTTGATAAGCCTAATCGTTTTTGGGCAAAAATGTGAAATGTTGCGGTGAAATACAATGATGATTCTCTTTTGAAATTCAGTCTCTCATTAGAGTAAAACATGGGTACTTATTGTTAACCAAAAAGGATCTGTAATTGTCTATATAATGGGCTAATGGTTTAAAACAGTGTAGTGTTTGAAACCCTATGAGAGTGTGTGGATACAAAAGTAGGAAGAGAAGGGAGGGAAGGGGGAATAGAGTAAGAGTGTTTTCCCTTCAAATCTTTTCTATGTTGGAGGGATTTTGATTAGGCTTATAAGAGGGAAAATGGGTCCCTCCATTCTCCTCTTGCTCTAGTTGCTAACAAAACAAAAGATTTTGTATTCATCATTTTCCCTTCCCTCCCTTTCCCTCCAAATCCGAAATCCAAACATACCCTAAATGTATAATTTCTGTCTTTATCTCCTATCTTAAGAATTCTATCATGTTAGTGTCGAACCTTAGGTAGCTAAAAGGCTTGTAGCTTATGCTGCTTCCTAATAGGTGAGCATACTTATGCAGTCCGTATCTAACTATTGAATAAATCTCTTGTCATCTTGTGCCAATGCATTGGATATTTGTAGTTACTAGCCTTGTTTATTACTACCTCTGATTCGCTGGACCTTTTTTTTTTCATCACACTATGTACGGAATTGCATCCTTCTTTATTTTGTCAAAAGAGCTGGCCATGCATTCTAGGATAATTATTATTATTATATTTTTCCTCCCAAGAAAAGAACATATTCGTTGAGGGATAAGTATAAACCGGTTGAGTACAAAAGCACACTGGGGGCGTGTACGACAACAATCCCAAACACACAAAGAGTCAAAGAATGATCTTCTCCTGAACCTTCCGACCATGTTACCCTCACCGTCTATCTGGAGAAGTCTGAAATATGATTGGGAACAGAACTGATTGTCTTCAGTACAGTGAGCCATTTATAATGAATTATGTTTTCCTACAAATTAGAATCTCCATATTTATGTGCATGCCATATTTCATAAAATTCTAAATGTCTACCAATTGTGAAGTTCCAATTACTAACTGGGTCTTTCCTATTGATTCCGATTTATCTTTGCTGGAGTGGTGAACTAAGTCTGTCTTCAAACACATAGTTTTAAATACCTTAACCAACTTTCATTAATCTCGTGTGCAGACGCTGAAATTGTCAGCACCTCTTGCGACCGGTTTGATTCTTGTTTCTTGCTGCCCTGGAGGTCAGGCATCAAATGTTGCAACCTATATCTCTAAAGGAAACGTGGCCCTTTCTGTCCTTATGACAACGTAAGCTAATTCAATCGTGCTCTTTATCTTATTTTTTAAGGCTGACAAAAGAGAACATTTAAGCGCATGAAGGCAAGTTGGGATAATTGGTAAAAAAAAAATGGCCTAGAAGCCCCCCAATCAAAATAGTAAATCTATCTTAGGTAAGCTTGCTTGCTGTGCTGTATATAAAGGCAATGTTACTTCAACAATTCACTCTTGAAACATATTGTATGGCTGTGACTTTGACATTTTAACATGTTAGTACACTTCGGCACTTCATTACAGTACGAAACCATGAAACTTTTAAGAAAGAAATAGCCGTGTCTGACACTCGATACTGTTACTCCAACAATCACTCTTGAAAATGTTGCATGGCTGACACTGACATTCCAACTTGTCGGTGCACTTAGACACTTTATTTCAGACCAAAATAGGACACTTCCCGTAAAAAAAAAAAATAGTCGTGCATGACACTTGACAATATGTTGGTCGAGTCGGAGTAACATAGGTATAAGGAGAAGCATGACTTTGATCGTAAACCCTAGGTCCAATCAATTCTGTTCTTACCACTTCAATTGATATCATGGACCCCCAAAAAAGATATTTCTCCTTCTGCCACTAGAAATATTGCCTGATAGTCATGCAGATAGTCATGGACACATTTAAACATAATTTGCCTGATCCTTTCCCATGGGAGATTGCTTGATTGTATATATATATATGTATATCTGCAGATGTTCGACAATTGGAGCTATTATTATGACACCGCTTCTAACGAAGCTTTTAGCTGGCCAACTGGTCCCTGTTGATGCAGCTGTAAGTCAGCTTAAACTTTCACTTCAACGTTATTAATGGTCCTGGATTATTTTATGATTTATAGGGAGCATCTGTAGTTGTGTTTTTGCTTACTCCCCTAGAATTCGTCTGTAGATTTTGTAGTGGTGGAAGATTTTGTGATTTAGGAAGTACTAATAATTCAATACATTGGTAGGAAATGTATAGAATCGAATGGAATTGCACAAAATGGAATATGTATATAATTCAATAGATTGGAGGGAGTATGAGTTTTCCACATTCCTTTTGATAGGGGGGGTTGAAATATATGATGCATAATTTCAGTATGCCTATTGAAACTCTTATTTATGTCTCTCCTGTTGAACTTTTTTTATGCACATAAATAAGTGTTTTTTAATCCCTGGTTAATGGTGATTGATTGAAGCAATGTTCTAAAGTGTGTATTTAATTGTTGAATTGATCTGTGAACTATGGTTTGACTGAGAACTTGCCGTTGGTGAAAGCTGTAGTTGAGATGGAAAATTTTATTCGATTGTTTTCTATTGTTCCAGGGCCTGGCTCTCAGCACTTTTCAGGTTGTTCTAGTACCGACAATAATTGGAGGTAATTTAAAGATGTTTGGTATTCAGAATTTTATCATTACAAATTCTCATATGAGGTAGCTGCATGAATCATGATAATATTATCATGCGCCTGATTTGTACTCCCTTCCATTCTATGGATATGTGCCATTTGAGTTTGGCACCAATAGTTAAGGAAGCAAGTGGTATATGCATTGTTTACCATCTTACCCTCACATCTCTCTTACCAAATACCCACAATTCCACAACTCATCCATACCACTTACAGCTAAACCGCACTAAACTCCTAACACAAAAACCTCCACTACCACAGCCCCACCATCAACTGGTCCGGCGAACCCTTCCAGTCTGCCCCCCGGTCCAGCACCTGTCAACCCATAATCAAGTGTTTAGGGTCAAATGGTAGTGCAGATCGACTGGTGAGGAGAGTTTGTCACGATGGGTGGCAGGTGGATGGCTGAGAAAAGAAATTGGTATGCACAATGAGGTAGGAAAAGTGGTGGTGACTGGTAGGAGGCAAGCTCGGCAACGTGGATGGAGGGCTGGTCGGGAGATGAGGGCCCGGACCGCCGAACCAGATCAGGCAATGGGGTAAGTTGCTGCTTGAATATGGGGCCTTAGTTGGAATGCACGATGGTGGGTTTTCGTGTGGTGGGTGTGGTGGAGTCTGGGTCATTTGCTAGGTTTAATTTTGCCATTTAAGTAAATGGTGAATCCAGCGAATCAATCGAAATGGAAAACGATGCTTATCCAGAGAACAGGAGGAAGTATTTACTAAAAAATGGGTAGCTATTGTTTGAGTTTGTGGGTTCACAAGCACGTGGACAAAGCTTATAAATACATGGGTTGGTCTCACAATACATTGAAAATATTTCAGGAGACTATATCTATCTTATTTTAGGAGCATTTCATACTTCACTGTAATGAGTATTGTCTTGCAGGAACTGTAATTACTGTCTGTAGCATGGCCTGCTTACAAGAATTTAAATTGGTGCATTTCCTGTTGTTGTAGTACTGGCAAATGAATTTTTCCCCAAGTTCACTGCGAAGATCATAACCGTTACACCTTTGATTGGAGTGATCCTAACCACATTACTCTGTGCTAGCCCTGTAAGAGTTTACAGTCTTATAACTATTATTTTTGCCGGAACTCGGATCGACTTATAACTCGTGTCATCTTGCCCATCCTCCCAGATTGGACAAGTTGCAGATGTCCTGAAAACTCAAGGAGCTCAATTGATCCTTCCGGTGGCTATTTTGCATGCTGCTGCTTTTGCTATTGGGTACTGGATTTCAAAATTGTCATTTGGTGAATCCACTTCGCGTACAATCTCTATTGAATGCGGAATGCAGGTAAACGGCTTCTCAGACTTTTCTGTTCATTTTCTTCTACATATTACTCCATCCATTCCAAATGCACCACTTCACTAATTGACACTATTCATGATCGAAGAGAATCTTCACGATTCCTTGCAAAGTATAAGAAAAAATATAGTCATGCGGGATCTTGTTTGATTCGCCTTCGTAAAATTAAAGATAAATACGTTGTAATTTGTGTCGCGGCAAGTGTGTACAACAAAAGTGGTGTATTTGGATTTTGGTCATGAATGGAGGGAAGAATTTAGGCTCTGTGGTTTTTTCTTGGACTTATTTTTTTCCCTCCTCTTTTCCGACATATATCTTGTCTTCTCTAAGCAACAACCTTATCTGCTTCTACCTATACCAATGTGATTGCAAAACATTTTGACATAGGATCTCGTCCTGGATACGTTAGCTTTGTAATACCTTTGTTGCATTTTTCAGTTATGATAATGGCGATCTGATCTATAATCATCTATTCATCTTCCCAAACTTTTCACCGAGAATATCGTTGTCCCCATTCTCTTTGAGTCTTAATGATAAAATAATATATTGCATATTGAGCGGATATTGTCCGCGTTTATAGTGAAATGAGTCAATGATCGTGTTAAACCATGAAAATGGTTCTAGGGCACTCCCACAAGGAGAGAAATCCCATTTCATAAAATCAAAACAACTTCTTGGGTCTGAAGTCTTAACCATGTTAAACAATGATAACAATCTGTGTCGGACCCACAAGGAAGAGTGAGCCCACTTCATAAACTCAAAGTAGTTCCATCCTAAAACCAATTGGTAATAGGAGGAAGAGCCGTTGGTTTACATTGCGAGCTCTCCTCTCATTTTACCAATGTGGGACACTCACATGCGGGTAAACCACAGATAGGTTATCATAATAAAACGAGTTCTGGCCTTGATTCTGAAGTCAAACTCAAACCGATATTTTAATACTAAGTACACCCATGCACATATACATTGGCTTTTTACATCAAATGGTTGCGGCTTCTCCCCTTTCAACCCCTCTTGTCACAAACTCACAACTATTAGAGATGTTCATATGCAAGTCCTTACCAGTTACCAGAATAATCGTAGACTTGGTTAGTTGGTTTTGGGTTCTCTTCTTGAGTTGATATTGGACTAATAATGTGAATGTGACTTCATGTACCTTTTCCCTTTTGTATTTTTCTTGGTTTTGGATTTCTAATTTTCATGAATTTAAGAGCTTTTCCATTGGGAAGAGTTTTATCAAAATCAAAATATACTTGTTGGTTCACTTGCCCGCATCATTATAATTTCAGAGGACTCGAAACAATCCCCTCTGAAAACATTCTGACCTCAAACTAACTGCACGTCTGCGCTTTATATGACCTGATAATGCTTCACCTGAAAAGATCCAAGCTCATAACGATCGGATCCAAATAACCAGTTTGTCAAGTCTACTTGCAATAATAGATTTGTGTAAGAACGTCCACTACTCACATAAAATGAAGCTCATTGTCTACTTTCTGAGAAATAATATAATCCCTCATATTCTTTCGATTCACCTTTTTTTTTTTCAAAATATCGAAGGGGAATATTCACGAAACACAGGAGGGCATACTAACTAAAAGGTTCTACTGCCCTCTTGATGGTCGGTTTCTGTACCTGACTCTTTGTAACTTTTTGTGTATTTTTATAGAGTTCAGCACTTGGGTTTTTGTTGGCACAGAAGCATTTCACAAACCCACTTGTGGCAGTCCCTTCGGCTGTGAGCGTGGTTTTCATGGCGGTATGTTTTCGATTATTTATCTTTCAAACTTTGTACTGTCTGCTTAGATCATCTATACAAGTACTATAGAATCACTCACTCGTTTTATAATATCACAGCTTGGTGGAAGTGCTCTCGCTGTCTACTGGCGAAACCAACCTATTCCTGCGGACGACAAGGATGATTTCAAGGAATAAGCTTATCTGACATATCCTTACTGTTAGGGACCAAAATGGATTATAAAGCCTTCTTTTTCCCCTTTTCAGATTTAAGAGTAGGGTCCAAATAAAGAGTCTAGAACATTTTGTCTGAAAATAACTGGTTTTGTATTATTTATATTCATGTACTAGATTAATTTTCCTCTTTGGGTGGTGTTATCTTTACTTTCTTATTATTTTACTCTATTTTCCACTTTCCCACAAAAAAAAGGAGTGTAAAAATGAACACAAGATTATGCAATTGAAGTCCATTTAGAAGGTAACATTTTGCTTATTCTGCTACATTCCTGATATCCTGATATGTTAGGTCTATTGTCTACTCGAAGACCAACATGATTCGTAGTAGTTGTAGTACTCCGTATGAACCTACCATTTGAATATTAGAAATCTCCACATGAGACGTTGGAAGTCTACTGTCAATCCTGATTGTGGCCTGGGTTGTTTTGGTCTAACCTGGGTTGTCGGCTCGTCGCTTATAAATATGCTGAGTAATATTGGTTTGAAGCTAGTATTGTTGCAGTGTCTTTTGAAATTTTTACAGAGAATGTAACGGCCGATTGGCTGAACTTTAACACCCTATTTTCTTTTTTCTTTTTTCTTTTTTCTTTTGTTGGCAGAAATCACGATCTAAATGGTTTGAAAATTGTGTTTTCGTGCTCCTTCTGTCCTAATCATTTGTTTATCTTCTCCATTCTTTATCAAAAGTATGAAGGTACACAAATGGTTGGAACGGAGGGAGTACCGTGCCAAACCAATTTCTAAAGTTTCTTTGTTTGTCCCACGTAAGTAGGAGACTTTCTCCATTCTTTGTTTATTTGCTCCTTGGCCTTCATTTGTTAATAGACTGATCAACGGGGCTTTTGTTGAGTGTATTAGGCTTATGGGTTTGGGTCCAAATATGTGTGCGGATTGAAGCGGCTCGGGCACAAGTAAAAGTGCAGGACTTGGCCCACTTTTATTTTTTTGAGCTTGTGTGTTAGTAGACTGTCCACAGTCAGTCAAATAAGAATGTTAGTGGCTGCGATTAGGAGTTTAATTAGCTCCACTAATCACGTCGTTGACTCTATTTTTGTGGAATAGTTTTTGGCTCTTGTTGTTGCTCTATTTATAGGACAAATAGAGCAACATTCTTCACTTCAGATACACAACTGTTCTCACACTCTCCTTATATACTCTCTTCTTGTGCTAATGTTATAATCTTAGGTATTGTGTTCTGATCGTTCCAAAGCTTTCGCCCTTGAGTGGCAAGCTCGGGTGTCATACTGTAAATACTTGGGGAACTATCGTCAACTGGTGATCGTCACCACAGTCGTGCCTTAATAGTTTTCAAGCCAGTGGCTCTCTAACCACGTCACTATGAATCGGATTTTGTCATGCGATATTTCTCTTCACTGTTATTTCTTATTATCTTTCAACAATTTGAAAACTATTATTATAACTAAAAATGTATGTTGTGTCAAAAATTGTTCATCTGTCTAAACTAGAACAGTTAGAAGTTATCAAGATGGTATCAACTACAAGCGTTTATCTCAAAAGTTGTTAATGTTTTTGGAACAGTTAGAAGTCGATTATGGGTTGTTTACCGACCCTCCCACTCTTGACACTTCCGCTTATGTTCAGACTACCCCGACTTCTGTTATTAAGTCTAATGAAGATGTTATAAATTTTGGTAAAGGATAATAAAACTGCTAGATGTCATTTATAAAACGTGTCTAATACTCTGTTTTTGATCTGTTTATGGTTAATAAGTCTACCAAAGTAATATGAGAGTCTTTATAGTCCAAACACAGGTCTGATAAAGCAGAGAAAAACAAATATGTTGTTGGGAAATGACTTGAGTTTCTTATGAAGGATGGTAAATTTGTAATGGAACAATTGCATATTTATGATAACTTGTGTGCTGATGTTATTAATGTAAAGATAAAATTGTGTGATGTCTTTCTTACTATTCTGTAAAAAAAAAAAATTTCTCTATATCCTGGTGGGACTATAGAAATATGTCTCTCCAAGAACTTAAAAGTCACATGAGAACCGAGGAGGCGAATCGCCTCAAAGATAAACTGTAACACCCCCATCTACCAAAGTGTCTTACCAAGGCCTACATTAGCAAATGGGAGTGCTACCATCTTGGTTTATCGAATTAGTACATATCAAATAGACAATAAAGAAAAATCATTATTAAAATACGCAAAGCTTAAGGCGATTACAAATGAATCCAAAATCCAACATGATAAAACTGATCCAAAACTAAACTAGATAATCAAAATAAAAGTCTCAACATCTACGATTCAACGTAAGTTATAGACTCAATCATTGCGCAGAAACCCCTAGCTGACCCTAAGCATGCTCACAAAGTTACCTGCTAAACTCCTGCTCATCATTCCCTAATGGAGCACAACAGTTATTAAAACCAATATCAATAACAAAGCAACAACACAATCATCTCTGTCATACATCATTATCTCCAAACTCCGGTAACACAATGACTTTCATCACAATAAGTAGTCGTCTTCCCAACGCAGCAGGATAGCCACCCCTGCCGATGCCAGACCGCAGCACTGGACATTAAATCCCCGCTCACTGCAACGAGCAAACCCAGCTGATTAAAATGTGACATCCCCCTTGTGACTGGAGTCAAAAGAGGCAAAACCTGGGGGTGAAACCATCTCTCGACATGACCCATAATATAAGTCTCAATCCAATAACAATCAACATCATAATTATCATCACAATAATCACAATAATCAATCAACGTAACATCAACATACAATTATACTGAGGAAATCCTACCTCAAAAGCAATCTAATACGACGATGATCAAGCACATTAGAATTGTTCCTCTACGAAGTCCATACCTAAAAATCATGCACATTATATATCAAAACCCATTTTCAAATACTCTAATTCCATCACTAACCCAGATTAGGGTTCTTACAAATTATCCAATAATACTAACTTGAAAAAAGATTAAGATACTTACTAGTACGATTGATGTGATTGAATGATCCCGAACTACCAACAATGATTACCAGAAGTATGTGATCAAGATGATTTAGATTGATTAAGAAATTGTTTAGGGTTGATGAAAAATGATTGATTAAACCGTCGAAATGTTTATATACTCTTAATCGTCTTAATCGAAAATCGCTTAAAAATTACGAATCAGACCAGAACACTTAGTTGAGTACGCAGGACACTCGGCCGCGTACCATGTACTCGGTCAAGTACTCCACCTACTCGACTTAATTCCACCTAGGCAGTAGCATGCCTAAGAGACACCCACCTACTCCATCGAGTACAACCTAGCTAAAAGAATACGGAGTATTACCGTATTCCCTCGTTAAAAGAATTTCGCCCTCGAAGTTTACAACTTAACACAAACTGCATAAAACAACACAACCTCTACCAACAAACTCGTGACACAAACCAACACCAAATGTTTGTTCACAATACCAAAACAAACACAAAGTTACTGACAACACCAAATTGTGTTGTGTCTAGTAGTATTTATTAGGGTCTTTTGTTTTACTTTTTACGGGTCATTAGCGTTGTTTTATGTTAACTTTAGTTTTTGTAATAATGTTGTTATTTAGTAATTTGAGTCAATTTTGAGAGTCAAACCCGGAAGTCAACGAAAGTCAAACCCGAAACCCGAGACCCAGAAACCCGGAAATTGGAGTGGGCTAGTAATGAATCATCAAGGCAAGAAGACCAAACCCAATGGGTCAATGGAAGTCAAGGCGGGGCCAAAAATCCAAGGGTCAACGAAAGTCAAGAAGGAAAAGCAAAGGAAAAACTGGCAGTACGGGACGCTGCCAGCGTCACAGGACGCTGCCAGCGTCATCACGACGCTGCCAGCGTCCAAGTCTCAGCACGACATTTCTTCATTTCTCCGTCTTGTCTTTTGAAAGCCCACCTTTCAAGGCCCCTAGGTTTGCGGACCAAGGGAATATAAGAAGAAAACTAAAGAGAGAGAAGGGGAACCAAGCATACAACATTGAACAACACATTTTCCTTAGAAATTCTCTCTAGTTTATTCTTCAATTTTAGCTTTAAAAATTTGTTTGAACTTGAAGATGGGTTGTAATACAAGGATTATGAGTAGCTAATTTTCAATTGCTTAGTGTAATTTGAACAAGTTCTCTCCTTTAGCATTGTAAGACCTTTCAAACCTCTTCTTCTCTATTTAATTCCATTTTCTTATGTTTAATTTCCATTGTTGAATGAATTGTTGTTGAGACTAACCATCTTAGTAATTGTTTGTTTAACTATTGCTTTGTCTTGATAAATTTGGTTAATTTGTCTTGGTATTTGTTGAAGCAACCTTGAAAGATTGCAACTTTGGTTTAAAAGTTGGAATCTTTTGAGTGGAATTTGGGTTATTGTGTGATTAGAACATGGTTTAGTGTTTTATTACATGATTCTAGCATGTTTCTTTGGTTTTGTGCTTAAAGCTTACATCTTTAATTGTGCTTATGTTTTAATGAGTATTGGTTGGGTTGTAAAGGGTCATCCATGGATGATTTAATTTATGTTGGCTATTTTCTTAGAAGCTTGTATTAGAAAATTAGAGAAGAGAGGAAAGGAAGTGTCTTTACTTTGTTAATTGTGGGGAACTTGGGATAATTGCACTAAGTTGTTTCTCCATATTTGAATCTTTGAGTATTTAGCTTTTGTTGGTAATTTTAGACTTGATAATCAATTCTCATGCAAAACTTTCTCCCTATATGTTATCTACATGTTTTCTCATTGTGAATATCATAGTTTGTAATTAATTTAAGCTTTTATTTAATTAGTGTCTTAATTTGTGATTAGAGTAATTAGTTTTGTTAATCGGTTTTTAGCAAGAGTCTAGATTGGATTATTTTAGTTTTATCGCTTTCCCTTGGGTTCGACCCTATTCTTACCATTCTACTACCTTAATTGAGATAGTTTGTGTTGGTCTAGGATTTATAAATCGTTATTTGATTGTAGCTAATTAGCGGGATTAGCGACACCGTTAAAAAGCCTCGTCAAATTTGGCGCCGTTGCCGGGGAAGGCAATATAGCTAAATATCAAATTGATACTCTTGTTAGTGTCATACTTTGTTTAGATTGTTTTTCAAATATTTCTTTTTGTATTGTTTATAGGTTACTTTGTGTTGAAGTTACTAATTTGTGTTGAGTTGTTTTTAAAAGTTTATGCCTAGGTCACAAGAGGGACTTGGTGACCAAGATATTGATCCATCCTCAAGTAGCATATCTAATTGGTTATTTTCAAATCCCCTCTATAGGAGACCTTTTTGGAGGGAGCCTAGTGAAGAGGAGTTGGAGAATAATATTTTTCAAGAACAACCGGAGCAAGTATTTGAGTCACCACCAAGGATACCATCTCCATTGGACATCCTCTACCCACCCAATATGGAGGATAATAGAACAATTGGTGAGATCCGGGCAAGGAACTATGAGGAGCAACCACTATGTATTGCATATCCTCCCATGGGGGATGTGAACTTTGAGCTCAAGGGTTTCTTCGTCCATAACTTACCTAGATTCCATGGCATGGTGGGGAATGACCCAAATAGACACTTGACCGAATTCCACATGATTTGCCAAGGTGCTATTCCCCAAGGAGTGACCGAAGACCAATTCAAGCTAAGGGCATTTCCGTTTTCTCTACAAGATGCCGCAAAGGAATGGTTCTTTTGTCTTCCGGCCCACTCCGTTACCACTTGGGTGGGTTTGAAGAAGAAGTTTCTTGAAAAATACTACCCGGATTCAAGGCACAATCACTCAAAGAAGCTCATCACTACCATTGAGCAAGACATGGGGGAGACCCTTTATGACTATTGGGAGCGTTTCAAAAGCCTTGTGGCAAGATGCCCATATCATGGGATGTCGGGGGATGATTTGTTGACGGCCTTCAATGAAGGGTTGTGCCAAAACGACCAACGGATGATCATTGCCGCCACCGGAGGTGGAATTGATACACTTAATGTGGCCGAGGCCAACAATATTATTGAAAAGTTGGCGATGAACACAAGAAGCTACGGAAGGAAGAATGAAAGGGGAGGAAGCTCTAGAAATGTATCTTCCATGGAAGATCCTTATGCTTCTCAAAATCACAAGATCATGCAAGAGATGGGTGAACTTAAAAGCATGGTGTCCAACTTAGTTGTTAACAAAGGTAGCTCATTTTCTCAACACCCCGAACTACTTGAATGCTCATATTGTGGAGGTGACCATGCTACCAATACATGTTACATCATGATTGAACAAGGAGCCACTATGGAGAGTGTCAATGCCATGAGGTATGGGAATTACAATTCTAGAAACCCAAGTGGTGGAGGAATGTACAACCAAGTGGGAAACCGTGATCTTTTGGGGTGGGGAGGTGACAAGTCAAAGAGCTTTGAAAACGGTCAATTCAATCACTTGAGAGCCCAAAATCCCACCCAAAACCGGAACTCTAACTTCCAACAAAATCCCCAAAGAAATTACAACAATCCAAGACCCAACAATTCAAATTTCCCAAGTAACTCTCAATCTCAAAGACAACCAAACCAAGGCCCTATTCAAGGGAATTCTTCTTCTCAAGGGAACTTGAGTGACATCTAGCAAACACTCCTTGCCAATCAAGAAAAAGATAGGGAGGAGGCAAGGAGAGATAGAGAGGAGACAAGGAAGGATAGGGAGGCGAACAACCTTAGGGTGAGAAACTTGGAAACCCAACTATCCCAAATGGCCTCAAATATGTCAAAATCCCAAGCCTCAAGCTCCACAAGATTCCCATCTCAAACCATTCCCCCACCTAGGGAAAATGCTAGTGCCATGACCTTGAGGGGAGGCAAAGAGTTGGAGGTACACCCCCTTGGAAAAGGCAAGGAAAAGATGAAGAATCTTGAGATGGAAACCTTGGAAATTGAAGACCAAGGAGAATTGGTGGTTGGTCATGAAGAGCTATCGAAGAATGGGAAAGAGACATCTACAAGCAAAGACCCCAAGGGAGACACTTCAAAGGTGGGTAAAGACATTGTTGATGATGAGGATGTAGAGGAATACATACCGGAAGTTCCATTTCCTAGTGCTTTGATAAGCACAAGGAAGTATGACAAGGAGAATGACTTATATGAAACTTTCCCGAAATGTGAGGTAAACATTCCTCTCCTTAATTTGTTGAATAGTGTCCCTAGGTATGCAAAGTTCTTGAAAGAACTTTGTACACCTAAGAGAAATCCAAAGAAAGGAACCCATAAGGTTAGGGTGAGTGAACATGTTTCGACAATTTTCAAGCAAAATTTACCAAAGAAATGTGGAGACCCGGGCATGTTCACCATCCCTTGCACTATTGGAGGTCAAAGTTTTAAACGTGCCATGTTAGACCTTGGAGCTTCTATTAACGTCATGCCCCTATCTATCTATCAGACCCTAGGCTTAGGACCTTTGTCTAAGACCAAGGTGGTTATTCAATTAGCCGATAGGTCTAGTGTCTATCCCAAGGGCATGGTAGAGGATGTGCTAGTGGAGGTGGATAACCTTGTCTTCCCGACGAATTTCTACGTCCTAGACATGGAATCTAGCTCTAGTGCCACCCCTCTCCTTCTCGGTAGGCCGTTTATGAAAACTTCAAATACCAAGATCGATGTTTCAAACGGGTGTTTGACGATGGAGTTTGAAGGGAAAAGATTAACTTACAATATATATGACTCCATGCGGCACCCGAGTGACCATCAATCTTGTTTCTTCTTGGATATCTTTGAGCCATTAGTGAATCAAATGTACAAACTTTGTGATAGGGACCCACTCGAGGTAGCTTTAACTAACAATATGGAAGAGGAAGGTTTGCGTTTGTTGTTGGCCGTTGATGTGCAGGAACGTCTTGAAGACTTGGAAAGGGAAGAGCCCCTAGAGACATATGAGGAACTCAATATCATCGACATGCTGAAAATAGGGCAAGGCAGTGCAAAACGCTGCCAGCGTCCCACGACGCTGCGAGCGTCATACAACGCTGCGAGCGTCATACAACGCTGCCAGCGTCATACGACGCTGCCAGCGTCCTGCTCTGGCAAACTTGTCTGAGTTATTTGCTTTAAGTATTCCACTCCACAAGCCCCTCCCTTCCATTATCCAACCCCCGAAGGTCGAGTTGAAGACCCTCCCAAGCCATTTGAAGTACATCTTTCTAGGGGACAACAATACCCTACTACTTATCATTTCAAGCACTCTCACCGAGGACCAAGAAGACAAATTGGTATCACTACTTCAAAAGCATAAGGAAACATTTGGGTGGAGTATCGCGGATCTCAAGGAGATAAGTCCGGTGACATGCATGCACAAGATACGACTTGAGGTGGACGCCAAACCGGTCCGACAACCCCAAAGGCGGCTCAATCCACCCATGGCGGAGGTAGTGCAAGAAGAGGTAATTAAGCTATTGCAAATGGGCATCATTTTCCCTATTTCCGACTCCCGTTGGGTTAGCCCAACTCAAGTCGTGCCCAAAAAGGGAGGAGTGACGGTAGTCAAGAATGCACAAGGAGACTTGGTCTCCACCCGACCACAAACCGGTTGGAGGGTGTGTATTGACTACCGCCGCTTGAATGCGGTTACATTGAAAGACCATTTCCCGCTACCATTTATTGATCAAATGTTAGAAAGACTAGCGGGAAAAGCTTTCTATTGTTTCCTTGACGGGTACTCGAGGTATTTTCAAATCCCAATCGCACCCGAGGACCAAGTCAAGACCACATTCACATGCCCATTCGGTACATTTGCTTATCGCCGTATGCCTTTTGGTTTATGTAATGCACCGGGAACTTTTCAACGGTGCATGTTGAGTATTTTCTCCGACTATGTAGAAAGGATCATAGAAGTATTCATGGACGATTTCACCGTCCATGGGGACTCCTATGATGCATGTCTAAAACACCTTGCTCTTGTCTTAGAGCGATGCCAAGAGTCCCATCTCATTTTAAACTCCGAAAAATGTCATTTCATGGTGACTAGTGGCATCGTTCTAGGACATGTAGTGTCGGAAAGGGGGGTTGAGGTGGATAAGGCTAAGGTTGACATCATCAAAACCTTACCTTATCCCTCTAACACCCGAGACATTAGGTCTTTTCTCGGACATGCCGGTTTCTACCGGAGATTTATTAAGGACTTTTCCAAGATTGCTAACCCCTTATGTAAGCTTTTGCACAAAGAAGCGGAGTTTGTCTTTGATGCCTCTTGTAGGAAAGCTTTCGATGATTTGAAGGAGAGATTGGTCACCGCACCAATTATTCAAGCACCACAATGGGATCTTCCATTTGAAATCATGACCGATGCAAGTGACTACGCATTGGGAGTGGTTTTGGGTCAAAAGAGTGACAAGGGACCCCATGTGATCCAATATGCATCTACCCTCTTGAATGATGCTCAAAAGAACTATTCCACGACAGAGAAGGAGTTCCTTGGTGTGATTTATGCTCTAGAAAAATTCCGATCTTATCTCTTGGGCACAAAGGTGATCATCTACACCGATCATGCCGCCATTAGATACCTTGTGGCAAAGAAAGATGCAAAGCCAAGGTTGTTGAGGTGGATCCTTCTCCTAAGTGAGTTCGATGTGGAGATAAAAGACAAGAAGGGAGCGAAGAATGTGGTGGCGGATCATCTAAGCCTGCTAAACCATGAAGGAAGACCATTATGCCCTCTTGATGAGGTTGAAGGAGGTCTCCCTCATGAGTCACTTTATGCTATGCAAGTGGAGGAGCCATGGTATGCTACCATGGTCAACTATTTGGTGACAAAGCGGCTTCCAAGCCATTTCTCTTCTCATCAAAAGAGCAAAGTGAAATCCGATGCAAAGTACTATATGTGGGATGATCCATACTTGTGGAAGTTTTGCCAAGATCAACTTGTTAGAAGATGTGTGCCCGAAAGTGAGATTCCATCCATCTTACATCATTGTCATGACTATGCTTGTGGAGGACACTTTGGGCCACAAAGAACCGCAAGAAAAGTGCTTGAATGCGGATTCTTTTGACCAAGCCTCTTCAAAGATGCCCATAAATTTGTAAAAACTTGTGACCGATGTCAAAGGGTGGGGAATTTGACAAAAAGAAATGAGATGCCACAACAACCCCTTCTATATTGTGAAGTCTTTGATGTATGGGGGATTGACTTTATGGGCCCCTTTCCTAACTCCGGTGGTTATTTATACATCCTCTTGGCGGTCGATTATGTGTCAAAATGGGTTGAAGCAATTCCTACCCGCACCGATGATGCAAAGGTAGTAGCCATTTTCATCCAAGAGAACATATTCTCCCGGTTTGGTTTTCCAAGGGCTATCATTAGTGATAGGGGTACCCATTTTTGCAACAAGGTGATTGGAGGCCTTCTCAAGAGGTATGGGGTGAATCATAAAATCTCCACGGCCTATCACCCACAAACAAACGGGCAAGCCGAACTCTCCAACCGTGAATTAAAAGGAATCCTTGAAAAGACGGTTAATCCGGATATAAAGGATTGGAGCAAGAGGCTAGTTGATGCTTTGTGGGCATATAGAACCGCTTTTAAAACCCCCATTGGCATGTCCCCATTCCGTCTCATCTATGGCAAGGCTTGCCACCTCCCCGTGGAGGTTGAGCACAAAGCCTATTAGGCTATCAAATCATTCAACCAAAACCAAGATGAGAGCGGTATGTACCAAAAGCTTCAATTACAAGAACTTGAGGAAATTCGCTAAGATGCATATGAGAACTCCTCCATCTACAAGGAGAAAACAAGGAGATGGCATGATGGGATGATAAACCGTCGGGTTTTCAAGGAGGGCGATCAAGTTCTTGTGTTCCAAAATCGGTTTAAGCTCCTCCCGGGTAAGTTGAGGTCAAGACGGTTTGGACCTTACACCGTCAAGAAAGTGTTTACCCATGGAGCTATTGAAGTGGAAGGGCCTGGGGATGGAAAGCTACTCAAGGTGAATGGCCACCGTCTCAAACACTACTTCCAAGGATGTGCCCGGGAGGGGGAAGAAGAGGTCTTGCTTGAAGACCCCATTTATGAAAGTTGAAAAGCTTGGAGTCACTAAGTCGAGCCATCGACTCTAAATAAACGGCAAACCGTGTACATACTCTATCCTTGTGAATATTTCTTTGAAGTTTCATTGTTAATTCTTAGCATTTGAGTTGTTTTTAATTAGTTAGACATTGCATCAAACAAAATTTTTTGAAGTTACTAACGGTTTTGTGAAGTTTTGCGAGTTTTCGGCCGCCTCGGGATGCGTGCCACGCGTAAAAAGTTCGGGAATTGATGAAATTTGGATATTGGAGGGTATCATGGGCCATTGGAGTGGAAATGCAAGTATGGAGGTGTTTGGAACACTTAGCCAAAATTTGGCTAAGTGCAAAAGAGAAATGATCTGGCATTGCAGGACGCTGCCAGCGTCGTATGACGCTGCCAGCGTCGAATACGGATTTCAGTTGTTCTTAGCACGACTTCATCACAAATCAACCAAATCTTCATACTCTTATTTCTCACGACGAACACCCCAAACCAACCCCAATCCCTCAAAACTTCATCTTTCTCCCTCAAATCTTCACAAACCTTCATCAAAATCAATCCAATTCTTCATCCTAATCATTGTTCTACCTTCAATCACCCCAAAATCAACCTCAATCACTCACAATCTCAGAAAATCCATCTTTGAAAACCTAGAAATTTTTTCCTCAAATTCGATTTTCAGGAACTTTGTTGGGTTTTTAAGGGTTTTGGTCGGATTCCCTACCTATTCTAATCATCAAGGAGCTTGAGTCTTGTGGAATCGAAAAGGTATAACCTCATACTCAACTTTTCCGTTATTCTTTAAGTTTTTGCTCGAAATTAGGCTTGAATTAGTCTTAGGTTGAGTTTCCCCTTACCCTTGATTGATTGTGTAGTTAGGATTGGACAAATTTTTCTGAGTGAGGCATAGAAATTCAACAAACACTAAGTTTTTGAGGTGTTAAAATTGTTGCACACCAAGTGTTTGTTGAATTGCTTGAGTGAAAAATTCTTTGAGTGATTGCTTGTTGCTTGTTGTATTGTTTTGTTGTTGAATTTTGCAGAAAAATGGCACCCAAAATCTCCAAACTGTTTGGCAAAGGAAAGAATAAGAGGGCCGCGGTGAGTGAGCCCGACACCGAGGTGGAAGCAGTGTTCATGGGCTATGAAAGGTTGAATGCTCAATATAAGATAATTTGGGACAAACTAACCACACCCCGACAACAACCACTCGTAGCTACAAAATTCTTTTGCCCAAACACCCTCCATGCCTTGGGCATGTTCGACTTCACAAGGGATTTGCTAGCTAAAGTAGGGCTAGAAGCTTATCTCAAACCGGACTCCTGGGATCACACCTATAGGAGTTTCGCGTACGAGTTTCTAGCAACCTTGTCCGAGTTGGACGTGCCCGAGGGTGAGGAAAAAGCCTACCGTTTCCGTCTAAACCAAACTTGGCATAATGCCCCCACCTCCGAAATCCGTCAAATCCTTAAGATCACCAAAGAACCCGAAGACATTAGATGCCCCAAGGGAAAAATGCACATGATGTGGAGTAGCATTACAAATTGCAACGCCGCATCTAAGGATGCCAAACTTTCAACCATTACCCACCCCGTGCTCCGCCTAATCACAAGATTCCTTACCACCATCTTCAACTCCGCGGGAGAGCCCACTAAAGTGCCGGAGAACATCCGGCTATGTTTGTGGACTATGCTTCCGGAGGGGGTAGGGGTACCGGATTGGGCATATTTGTTTTTGAGGGCTTGCATTAAACACCGACAGAAATCTACCAAAGCAAGCATCCATCTTGGGGGGGTGATTACATTCTTGGTGAGGCACTATGAGGGGGACATTAGTGAGAAGCAAGATGTAAACATTTGTAAGGGTTTGACAAGATACAACCGATTGGGGCTTGAGGAGGTTCATATGTTTAAAACTAGCCGAGAGCAACCCTTGAAAGGATTTTGGTTGGGAAGTGACGGGCTTAGTTACATGAAGATGCCTCGACCTCCAAACAACCCCTTACCTAAGGGGCCCGCAGCGTGGGATTTTTTGTGTCCTAGGGAGGAGAGTTTGGGGGTGAGTAGTGAGGAGGCGGAGGTAGAGGAAGTGCCTTTGAGGCCAAGACGGAGGGTAGGGAGAGAGAGAGGTGAGGGAAGTGAGCGAGTGAGCGAGGAGAACGAGATCCTCGCAATTGAGCAAGGACCTTTCCAAACCCCACATTATCAACATCAACAACAACAACAACAACAACAACAACAACAACAACAACAACCACCACCACCATTTCATTCCCAATCATCCTTCCAAAGCCACCAAGACACCGACACCCCTATGTTTGATGCGGAGACTCGTTCTAGCATCCCCATGGAGCCATGGCAACAACAAATGGCCTCCTACTTTGCTAGCACCAACGACGTCTTAAAGCACATTAGTGGAAGGGTGGATGATTCGTATACTTGGCAACAACAACAAGGAGGTAGGCTAGAGTCATTGGATGATTGGCACAATGTAGTGGAAGAAAGAGAGAGGTTGAGAGCGGAGGCCGAGAGGGCTCAACAAGAGGTATGGAGGAGGATGGTAGAAGGGCTAGAGGAAGCCTGCCTTTGGAGGGAACAACAAGATAAAAGGTGGCAAGAGCAACAAGAAATGTGGACAACCCAAAATGCTTGGAGGGGGCAAGCTACGAGCCATTTCCACGCTCAAAATGAGCGCCACCACACTTATCTTCAAGATTCTTATGAAGATGCGGTGGCCCAAGAGGATGTTTATGGCTTGGCTAGCTCACTCTTTGGTATGTCCATCCAACAAAACCCGAGCTACCCCACTCCTTACACCCAAGAGGTCCTTGATGAAGGCCTAGAACGAAGAAGAAGGGTTAGAGAAGAAAGGGAAAGGAGGAGAAACCGAGGAGGTGCCTCGGGTTCTTCTCATTTCAACAATTGATGAGGTACCCCGTTTTTTCCCTACAATGAGGACACTGTATGTTCTAAGTGTGGGGGAGAAGATTGTATATAGTTATTTTGTTTTGATGCATTGTATTTTGTTTTGTTTTTATTTTGAGGAAAAAGAAAGATAAAAAAAAAAAAAAAAAAAAGAGAAAAAGAAAAGAAAAAAAAATTGAAAATCCCGGCTAGGTGAAAACCCACAAGGGTGGGCACCTAGGCAAAAATTGGGAAGGTGGCCAAGGACGGAATGAAAACCCGAAAGGGCATTCCGGGCAAAATGAAAAATCGAGTTGCGAGCTACCAATGAGAGGAAAGGAAAAGCTAAGGTGAAAACCCGAAAGGGCACCTTAGGCAAAATGAGGGATTTTCAAGAAAAAAAAATGAAAAAATGAAAAATGAAAAAAAATTTGAGCATAATACTTTCTATGATGAGGATCTTGGCGGCATAAGAAGGGAGTTATAAGGAGGAATTTGGAAGGAGGCTAGTTTAGGATTTCTCTTATTTTTATTTTGAGTCACAAATTTGGTTCCAAATTGGTGGATTTCTCTTGGTGGTTGCTTGGTTGTGCAAATTGTGTAGTTTGGGGCCAACCAAGTAACCATGCTTTACACTAGTGGAGTAATAAGGGGGTGGTATAAGTAGTGGAGTTGCATGGAGTTTGGTGATGAAGGCCATCTCGCTATGCCTTGGGATAAGGCAAAGATGGTCATTACTACATTCTTGGGAGTTATAAGTAGGAAGTGGTAAGGGAAGAGTGTTAAAACAACCTTGAGTCATTTTTTTTGTTTTAATAGGTGGTTGTGTTTTGAGGGAGATATAAGAAGGTAGTGGTGAAGAAAGAGAGGTCATTACCTTCACATGCTATGTTTGGACTCGTGTTTGTCTTGCTAATCTCGAGTTTTACTCGGGACGAGTAAAAGTCCAAGTGTGGGGGTATTTGACAACACCAAATTGTGTTGTGTCTAGTAGTATTTATTAGGGTCTTTTGTTTTACTTTTTACGGGTCATTAGCATTGTTTTATGTTAACTTTAGTTTTTGTAATAATGTTGTTATTTATTAATTTGAGTCAATTTTGAGAGTCAAACCCGGAAGTCAACGTAAGTCAAACCCGAAACCCGAGACCCAGAAACCCGGAAATTGGAGTGGGCTAGTAATGAATCATCAAGGCAAGAAGACAAAACCCAATGGGTCAATGGAAGTCAAGGCGGGGCCAAAAATCCAAGGGTCAACGAAAGTCAAGAAGGAAAAGCAAAGGAAAAACTGGCAGTACGGGACGCTGCCAGCGTCATCACGACGCTGCCAGCGTCCAAGTCTCAGCACGACATTTCTTCATTTCTCCGTCTTGTCTTTTGAAAGCCCACCTTTCAAGGCCCCTAGGTTTGCGGACCAAGGGTATATAAGAAGAAAACTGAAGAGAGAGAAGGGGAACCAAGCATACAACATTGAACAACACATTTTTCCTTAGAAATTCTCTCTAGTTTGTTCTTCAATTTTAGCTTTTGTAATTTGTTTGAACTTGAAGATGGGTTGTAATACAAGGATTATGGGTAGCTAATTTTCAATTGCTTAGTGTAATTTGAACAAGTTCTCTCCTTTAGCATTGTAAGACCTTTCAAACCTCTTCTTCTCTATTTAATTCCATTTTCTTATGTTTAATTTCCATTGTTGAATGAATTGTTGTTGAGACTAACCATCTTAGTAATTGTTTGTTTAACTATTGCTTTGTCTTGATAAATTTGGTTAATTTGTCTTGGTATTTGTTGAAGCAACCTTGAAAGATTGCAACTTTGGTTTAAAAGTTGGAATCTTTTGAGTGGAATTTGGGTTATTGTGTGATTAGAACATGGTTTAGTGTTTTATTACATGATTCTAGCATGTTTCTTGGGTTTTGTGCTTCAAGCTTGCATCTTTAATTGTGCTTATGTTTTAATGAGTATTGATTGGGTTGTAAAGGGTCATCCATGGATGGTTTAATTTATGTTGGCTATTTTCTTAGAAGCTTGTATTAGAAAATTAGAGAAGAGAGGAAAGGAAGAGTCTTTACTTTGTTAATTGTGGGGAACTTGGGATAATTGCACTAAGTTGTTTCTCCATAATTGAATCTTTGAGTATTTCGCTTTTGTTGGTAATTTTAGACTTGATAATCAATTCTCATGCAAAACTTTCTCCCTATATGTTATCTACATGTTTTCTCATTGTGAATATCATAGTTTGTAATTAATTTAAGCTTTTATTTAATTAGTGTCTTAATTTGTGATTAGAGTTATTAGTTTTGTTAATCGATTTTTAGCAAGAGTCTAGATTGGATTATTTTAGAGTTACCGCTTTCCCTTGGGTTCGACCCTATTCTTACCATTCTACTACCTTAATTGAGATAGTTTGTGTTGGTCTAGGATTTATAAATCGTTATTTGATTGTAGCTAATTAGCGGGATTAGCGAAACCGTTAAAAAGCCTCGTCAGTTACCACCAAAAGACAACTAAAACCGAACAATAATACAAAAGTCCTACCAACCCAAATAACAGTCACAAAATACTAATGCGATAATCTCCTACCCTTCTTAAAAGAATAAGGTTACGTCCCCGTAACCAAACATACTTAATCAAAGATATGCGAATAGCGCTGCTTCATTGCCTTTTCAGCTTAGCATGTGGCCTCCTCCAAATTATGGTTAGACCATAATGCCTTAAGGAATGTAGTCTCGCCATTTCTTGTCTTTCGGACTTTCCGATACAATATCTCTTTTGGCTCCTCAACATAAGTCAGTGCCTCATCAAACTTAATGGTTTAAACCTCCAGGACATAAGATGGTCACTACCATACTTTCGCAGCTGCGATACATGAAATACATTGTGAAGTCGATCAAGAGCCGGTGGTAAGGCTAGTCGATATGCCACCTCGCCAATACGATCCAAAATCACATAAGGGCCAATAAATTTCTAGCTCAACTTCCCCCTCTTGCCAGAACTCATCACACCCTGCATAGGTGACACACTTTCAAAAGAATTTTGTCACCCACCTGAAACTCGATATTCCGACGATGTAGATCATCATAACTCTTTTGTCGATCTTGCGCCACTTTCATGCCGAATCAACCAAACCTGCTCAATCATATCTTGGATCATCTGTGGTCCTAAAACCACAGCTTCCCGCTATCATCCCAACACACTGGACTCCTAGACCTCCCTCATGCAATGCCTTGAAAGGTGTCATCCCAATACTTGTTATTGTAAGAAAACTCTACCAAGTCCAGCTTATCCATCTAATTGCCACCAAATGACATAACACAAGCTCGCAACATATCCTCCAAGTTATGATGATTCTCTCAGTCTGTCCATCTGTCGCAGGATGCAAGGTTGTGCTCATCTTCAAGTTAGTTGATGCGTGTATTTTATATAGACTTTCTAGTCCATTTATGCACGCATTTCTATGTCATTTAGGTGATATTATATCGCCATATGCCCCTATTTGGCTACTTTGTACTTTCATTACCATTTTGTAGGAAAAAGCTGTGTAGTAGCAGAAACCGAGCCAAAGCAGTCCATTTTGCATGCATTTAGGAGAATGGAAAGATTGGGACAGGAACTCTTGCATAGGGAAGCGTGAAACCGTTCATAATCAAGCCCAAGTCATGACTCACACCACATACTATGCCAGAAGACCTCGATCGAGGAGCTTGCCATTCGATCGAGGTGAGTTGAAGCCAGAAGTGCTCGATCGAGCTACCTCCTTTGCTCGATCGAGTAGAAGTCGTTTACCAGTTGGTCGATCGAGTAGATCAAGTGCTCGATCGACTGATTTCCATGAATAAAAGCCTCGATCGAGTGGTTATTTCCCTCGATCGAGTAGATCCTATTACGGGCTTTAAGTCTATTAGGTTAATTAGGTTAAGAGTCGTGTGATACACTATATATGACTCTTATTTTTACGTCATTAGTATTCAGAAACTATTATTCAGTTTCTATTATTCAGAATTATTCAGTAATTAGCAGACATTAATTTTCCATTAGTTTCTGAACTTTATCTTTGGTTTGCATTCGGGTTTATCGACGTGGAGTTTTGTTCTTTACGCCGGATTTGCTAAGATTGTAAACTTCTTATTCTTTTCTCTTTCACTCTTAATCTTTAGTCTTAATTACTGTTTTACTCTTCTTAATTAGTGTGTGTTATTGTTTATGCTTATTAATTGCGATTTTAATATGTCTTTCGTCATATGTTCAATCGTCTTTGTTAGCATAGTTAATAGCATGAGTAGCTAATTCTCTTGTATGTTGGGATGAGGGAAACTGTAGTAGAGGCATGTTAGGATAGATTATTTTAGTTAGTCTTGAATATGAGAATCAGTCTAAGCAATTTAATTGAGGTTTAGTCGAATGAGTATACGCAGGAGACTAGGCTAGATAGTTAACCCCGACCTGGATCAAGAGATTGGAAGGGAAGGCTTGCTTAGAATTGATAGGTGACTCCTAAGAGGACGAGAGTTAATTAGGAAAATCCCTAGGGTGGTTTGAGACCGCGAGGAGAAAACCATTGCCCTTCTCATTGATAGATTGACTGACTTAGTTGACCCATAGATGCCGATACTGCAGTAGACCGAATCCTAGCATATTTCTCTTTATCTGATTTATTTCATATTACTTTCTTCCTTTATTTCTCTTTCCTTTAATCTTATTTAGTTTATAAAAAAACCATTTCAAAACCCCAGTTTGTTACTTGCAGATTTAGATTTCAGTTAATTAGTTTCCTCCCTGTGGAGACCGACCCTACTTCCGCTATCTTCTTAGTTAGTAGACTTAGGTTTTATTTTTGGTGTATAACGACCACATCAGTAGTTCCTACCAAATTCTGCAACTCCTAAAAAAACGAGAAATGAATCTCGCATCACGATCCTATACACTGTCTTTCTGTATCCCATGAAGCTTTACCACATTCTTCATATAAGGTGACGCCAGTTCGATCTTGTTCCAAGTATCCTTCATAGGAATGAAGTGAGTTGACTTGGTTAACCGATTAACGATCACCCAAATCATGTTGTTACCCTCCCGAGTCCTCGACAGTCCCACTATAAAGTCTATAGATATCGACTCCCACCTTCACTCCAGAACCTCAAGTGACTCAATCTAACCTTGCGGATTATGATGGTCTCCCTTCACCCGCTGGGAAGTCAAACATCTCGCCACAAAATCGGTTACTTCCTTCTTCATCCCGCGCAAAAAAAATGTTTTCTTCAAGTATAACTTATTACCCGGATGCCCTGAATAAGGAGAACAATGGGCCTCCGTCATAATCAATTTATTCCGCTCAACATCACTAGGCACGCACCATCTCTCCTCAAGCCTAACACTCCCATCTGCATGGATCGAAAATCTAGGGGTAGTACCCTCCTCTACTTCTTTCTTCCATTGCTGAATCTTGGGTTCAAGTAACTGCTTCTTCCTGATATCAGCATACAACTCTGGCTTGATGGTCAAATCAGTTGTAGCATCCCCCTTGTGAATAACATTAATGTCCATCTTCACTACCTTTTCCTTTAACTTCATTAAACACAAAGCCGTACACAAGGACTGCACACTCTTTCTACTTAAAGCATCTGCCACCACATAACCTGTCCCCTCGTGGTAGAAAGTCTTCATATCATAGTCACCAATCAGCTTCATCCACCCCATCTGTCTCATATTCAGTTCCTTTAGAGTGTAGATGTATTTGAAACTCTTGTGATCCAAAAACACCTTAAAGGTCACCCCATATAGATAGTGCCTCCAAATATTTTAAAGCAAATAAACCACACCGAGCTCCAAATCAAGAGTAGGATAGTTCTCCTTATACGATTTAAGCTGCCTTGACGCATATGCAATCACCTTACCATTCTGCATCAAAACACAACCTAATCCACACTTCGAAGCGTCACTATAAACCTCAAAACTCTCACTCCCATCTGGCAACGCTAAGACACAAGCTATGGTTAAACTCTCCTTTAATGTTTGGAACGTCGTCACACAGTTCTTATCCCAGCGAAATTTGTTCTCCTTCCTCATCAATGTCGTCATAGGTCTAGCAATCTTGGAAAAATCTTTGACGAATCTTCGGCAGTACCCAACTAAACCCAAGAAGCTCCTCACCTCCGCCACATTTTGTGGTGCCTTCTAGTTAGACATCGCCTCGATCTTACCTGGATCAACCATCGCACTCTCCTTAGAAATGATGTGCCCAAAAAATGTCACCTTCTCCAGCCAACACTCACACTTAGGCAACCTAGCATACAACTGATTGTCCCTAAAGGTTTGCAGTACCAATCTCAAATGCTCCTCATGCTCCTCTTTAATCTTGGAATAGATTAAGATATCGTTAATAAAGACCACCTCGAAAGTCTCCAGAAATGGACTGAAGATCTGATTCATAAGATCTATATGTACCGCTGGCGTGTTAGTCAACCCAAATGGCATCACCACATACTTATAATGACCATACCTATACCGAAACACCGTCTTAGGAATTTTGTCATCCTTGATCCTCAAATGATGATACCCCGCCCTCAAATCAATCTTCGAGAACACCCCAGCCCCATGCAACGGATAAAAAAGATCATCAATCATGGGCAATGGATATCTATTTTTCACAGTAACATGGCTCAGTTCGCGGTAAGCAATGAATAACCGCAAACTAACATACTTCTTCACAAACAGAGTCGGTGCACCCCAAGGTGACACAGTCTGTCTGATGTAGCCCTTATCCAACAGCTCATTTCAGATGTTTATTCAACTCTTCTAGCTCTTTCGGTCTCATACGGTACGGGGCCTTAGAGATAGGACCCGTGACCGACTTCAACTCCACGCTAAAGTCAATGCCTCTTCGGTGGCAATGCCGGTATATCATTCGGATAAAAAATATTCAAACTCATTCACGACCGCTATACTTGTTTCCGACGACTCCTCCACCCAAGTACCCCTCACATGACAATATCATCAGATACTCTTTCCTTATTAAATA
The DNA here is from genome assembly GCA_022085475.1 of Heliosperma pusillum. Taxonomy (NCBI): domain Eukaryota; kingdom Viridiplantae; phylum Streptophyta; class Magnoliopsida; order Caryophyllales; family Caryophyllaceae; genus Heliosperma; species Heliosperma pusillum. The sequence goes on from JAIUZE010074802.1 coordinate 36,932, forward strand.
AGACTTCAAGGTCACAGCTGCAATAATCTTTACCTGCGGCTTTACTACAAAGCCATGGTAAGACACTTTAATTCCCTTGGGACCCCTCAACGACACCTTTTTCTGATGACAGTCTATATTCGCCTTGTATTTACCCAACCATTTCATCCCGATAATGACCTCAAACCCATCTAATGGATACTCAAACAAATCAACTTGAAAGTCTACCTGCCCCACAACCATAGACATCCCTTTATACAGTTTACAACATGACACAGACTCCCCCGACGGTACTAATACCTCATCTTTTACCAACTCACATCTCCCTAAACCCAAAGCTAAGACATGACTCCTAAACATAACAGAAAGGGTCGCCCCGAATCAAATAAAACAAATGACAATTTATTATTGATAAGAAATGTACCCGTCACAACTTGAGCATCATTCTCAACTGCTTGTTTATCCATCATGAACAGTTTGCCACTATAATCTGACCCCAACCTTGCATTGTGCTCGCCGATGCTGTAGACTTTGATGCCGAAACATAATTCACATTGTTGTTCAGACACTGATAGGCTCCACCATTACGGTTGTAGCCGCCACTATTAGCATTATGACCAACCAGATTATTCCAAGACCCCGCCAGACGGTTACTAGCCATACTCTGACTCAGACCCTGCGAAAAGCTCTACTGATAGGATATTATTCTAGCACATAAATCTCATCCTTTCTCAACATTCCGTCTTACCCATCCTCATAAGCCATTCATATATCACCATTCCACATTACATTGTCATACGACACGCTCATCAATCACATAAAAGCATTGCATAACATCTAAACACATTCCCGACACATCCCCATAGTTACCGACTAGGAGTTGTAAAGGAAAAATTGCGATATTATGATGTCTCCCAAATCTTTGTGGTAGCACCAAACAACTCCTACCCAGATTCATTTTAGTTTGACGCTCCTATGTTCATTGGTTCATTGATTTTAGGTTCCAAAATCGTCACTTTGGTACCACTATGTAACATCCTTATCTACCAAAATGCCTTATCAAGGCATGCCTTAGCAAATGGGAGTGCTACCATCTCGGTTACCCGAGTTAGTACTTATCAAATAGACAATTAAGAAACATCTTTATTTAAATACGCAAAGTTTAAGGCGATTACAAATGAATTCAAAATCCAAAATGACAGAAGTGATCCAAAACTAAACTAGATAATCAAAATAAATGTCTCAACATCTACGACTTGGCGGAAGCTATAAACTGATCATCATCGCGCAGCAACCCCTAGCTGACCCAAGCATGGTCACAAGGTTACCTACTAAATTCCCACTCATCACTCCCCAATGGATTATATAAGTTTAAAAAAAACATGGGTTAGTATAATTATACATCAACCAATATTCAATAACAAAGCAACAACACAATCGTCTCAGTCCTACATCATGATCTCCAAACTCCGGTAACACAATGGCTCTCATCGCAACGAGTAGCCGACTTCCCATCACAGCAGGATACCCACCCATGCAGATGCCAGACCGCATCACTGGACATCAAAATCCCCGCTCATTGCAACGAGCAAACTCAGCTGATTAATGTGCACATCCCCCTTATGACGGGAGTTAGAAGAGGTGAAACCTGGAGGTGGAACTTTCTACCAATATGGCCCACAATATTAATCTAAATCCAATCATAATCAAGATCATAATCATTATCACAATCATCACAATAATCAATCAACGTAACATAAAAATACAATTATAATAAGTAGGGAAACCCCTACTCTAAAGCAATCTGATACGACGATCATCAAGCACGCTAGAATTGTTCCTCCAAGAAGTCCCCACCTAACAATCATGCACATTCTAATATCGAAACCCATATTCAAATACTCTAATCCCATCATTAACCCAGATTAGGGTTCTAACAAATCAATATATATATATATATATATATATATATATATATAATAGAAGATTTTTTCGAGCAATTCTATAGGTCCACATCATCATTTTTAGTTTTTGGAAAGTATATTTTAAGATCTTGCAAGATTACGAAAAATATCTTATGTAATAGTTTTGATATCACAACTATTATTTACTAAGAAAATTTTTTGATCATCGATAAAAAATATATAATTCAAAGCATGTGAAAATATGATATAACTAGAGTATAAATTTTATACTTTTTACTACTATATTGTTGATAATATGATATAACTAGAGTATAAGTATGTGAAATTTTTTTAAAAAAATAATTTTCAAATATTGTTTTATTATTTTTATACTCCCTCCACGCACATATTTTCACCCCATTTGTTTTTGGGAGGTCAAAGTTGCCCAAATTTGACCGTAAATAAGTTGGAGAATAAAAAATATTAAATTATAAAACAAAAACATTTACACTTATTTTCATGACATCTTTCACAAAAAAAAAATCGAGAAAAAAAAATAACATATAGACGCCGAAAAATACGGTCAAAGTGTCGTCTTGTAGACCGCAATCAAGCAAATGGGGTGAAAATAGGTGTGTGGAGGGATTACTATTATTATAGTTTAGTAACAGTCAAGAAATAGTTATTTTACAAAAAATAGATAGTATTCTACTTAGTATTTTATCTGTCCCACATTGAAAAATAATGTAGATGTGGTGAATATTTTATGTATAAATAGTAGAATTGTCCTATAACAAAAAATTGTCATAAGATGGGATGATCCTATGATTATAAATAGGAGTCATCCTGATAGCACAAGTGGTAAGAGCATTCTTATCCCAACCTTGAAGTTGGGGGTTCGATTTTAACCCGCGACATTGTGCGCTCATTTAGACAAAAATAAATAAATATGAGTCATCCTTGGAAATTATGTATCCACCCAAAATATAGTAAAAATGCTATCATTAGACTATAGATTCTAATATAATTTGTACATACTTTGTGTAATTCTTAGTATGTTATTTGTTCCACACCAAAAAGTAATATAAGTATGGTGAATATAATACGTATAAATAGTAGAATGGCCCAATATCAAAAAAGTACACAAAGTGAGGTCATCTTATGATTACAAATATGAGCCTTTTGAGTTTGTCTACGAGAGTTCTTAAGAGTATAATAGTATATAAAAACTTCATCAAAAAATAATTCAGGAAATTATCATAAATAATACTATCAATAAAAAATATGGTGTACCACTTACGATGCTATTTGACCCACATTAAAAAATAATGTAGGTGTTGTAAATATACTACGTATAAATAGTACAATTGTCCCATATCGGAAAATTGTCATAACGTGGGTTGATCTTATAATTATAAATAAAATACATCCTTGAAACTTAGGTATCAACCCAAAATATCTTTTGAGCCTCTTAAGTATTGTCTTAAAGAGTTCTTAAGAGTATATTATCACATCGATAAAAAATTAAATTAAGAAAATATCATATATATAATATTCTAGATATAAAAAAGAAAGTGGAGAATCTTTTGGATATTATTATATATATTTCCTATATTATAATCAAGCGATATTTATAATTTTTTATATAAAAAGAATTACATTCCATTTATAAAAAAAATAATATAACGAAACATAATGTAAGTGTGGTAAATATACTACATATAAATAGTATAACTTTCCCACATTGGAAAATTATCATAAGGTGGGGTGATCCTGTAATTACAGATATGAGTCATCCTTAGAACTTAGATATCAACCCAATTAGTCTCTTAAATATTGTCTTAGAGAGCTTTTACAAGTTTGTATTACCATATCCACATTAGTAAAACTTACATTTCAAAAATTAATTTAGGAAAGTATCATTAGAAAGTAAACAAATCTTTTAATTATTTCAATATACATTTCCTATATATATTCAGGTGGTGTTTATAATTTTTATATAGAAACTTTTACATTTCAGTTCACAAAAAAAAATATTGTAAAAATGAGTCATCCTTCGAACGCAGATATCAACCTAAAATATTTTGAATCTCTTAAGTATTGTCTTGCAGAGTTCTTAAAAGTTTGTATTATTATCTCTACCTTTTAAAATTTACATCATCAAAATTAATTTAAGAAAGTATCATAAATAATAATTTTAAAAAGTATCATAAATAATAATTTTAATAGAGATTTACTTAATATGTTATTTGTCCTACATTGAAAAATAATGTAGGTGTGGTGAATATACTATGAATAAATAGAAGAATTATTCGACATCGGAAAATATCATAAGCTGGGGTAATCATGTGATTAAAACTAGGAGTCGTACTTGAAACTTAGATATCAAACCAAAATCGTTTAATTTTCTAAAATATTGTTTTAGAAAGCTCTTAAAAACTTGTATCAATTATGAAAATAATATAATTAGATTCTTGGTAAAAAAAAAAATACTATCATTACAGTATATAATCTCATATTACTTGCACATACTTGATGTAATTCTTAGTTTGTTATTTATCCCGCATTGAAAAGTAATGTAGGTTTGATGAATATACCACCTATAAATAATATTTTCCATATCAGACAATTAGCATAAGGTGAGGTGATCCTATGATTACAAATATGAGTCATATTTGGAACTTATGTGTCACACAAAATCTTTAGAGTCTCTTAAGCATTGTCTTAGAGTGCTTAATTCTTATGTACCTTGGACATTTTCTCTGTGTGTGAATGTATCAATCAAAACATATGTAAACCTAATAAATGATTTGAACGGGAGAGTCATGTTAATATTTTTCGGATCATAACATAGATCAAATATAACTTGAGTCCTGACAACGTTGGTAAAATATGGTTTAAATAGAAGTTGAGTCAATATATCAATATTATTTTCTTAAAAATTATATTTTATTATACTCTTATAAGTTAATTGTCATAGAAAATTTATGAAAATGACATCAATGTAAACACGTGCATCGCACAATTATAAAATCTAGGCAATTGAAATTGAGGCAATTTTTGATACATTTAAGATGTTCAATAAGTAAATGCACATATCCAATGTATGTATACATCCTACGTATATATTTCCTAGGCAATTTGTATTTAGGTTTTTGACTGATTTGTTTAAATTTACTACACCAGTTTGAAAATGACAAATGTCTAATCTACACCTTTCCAACCCAATTTTATATAAAGATATAAAATACTTAATATATCATGATATTTAAGACTTACCTACAAATAAAACAGATTAAAACTTCTCAAATATTGTTTTTCCGGTTTAACTTCAAAACATATAAAATATTTAATTAAAAGTTATAGCCAATTATAATCAATATTTTATATTTTACTAATACGTATTTAATTGAAAAAAACTTATAATAAAATGTGATATATTTTTAACGTTTTTGATATAGTGTCATTTCACCCTACTTTTCCACCCCTTTTTGGCTCATTTTGCTTGCCTTTAACGCTCCCTAAAGAGCGTTTCTACGTGTTTTACCTTCTTATAGCATATTTCTCGCTTTTATCGTGTTTTTGTAGGTAAACCGTCATTTGTGGCGAGTTCTACCCAATTTTGATCGACAAAAGAGAAGGTACATCACACTGAGGGCCCACGGCATGTCCTAGGGGACCCCACATACCATTGGGGGCCCTACTTGGCAAACCCGAGTCATCCCGAGTCAAGGCGAGCTAAACCGAGAGAAGTTTGACAAAGTTATATCAAGGGAAAAAGGAGGAAAGACCTATCACGGGCGTGAAGTACATCTCACAGTCGTGAGATTCCTTCCAAAGAATGATGATTTTTGAGCAACACAGTTCACGGTCGTGAAACACAGCTCACGGTCGTGAAACACAATTCACGGTCGTGAAACTCAGCTCGCGGTCGTGAAACACAGCTCGCGGTCGTTAAACATGTTTCACGGTCGTGACTTAGTTGAGAATTTTGGACCTGCTACATCCACATATCTCACGACCGTGACTTGAATCTCACGGTCGTGAAACCCTTGTCACGGTCATGAGACACCTTTCACGGTCGTGACTCATTCAGCCCACTTAGTCTTTCGAAGCCCATCTTTCCTCCATTTTTGTAAACCTATAAATAGATCCTCTTGTGTAATTAGAGGGCACGAAACCCTAGACTCAAAATTAGTTAGATTAGATTAGATTAGTCTTCCTAATTAGTTTAATCTTTCCTCAATTACTCTTTAATTAGTTTTAGATCTAGTCATGTAATTGGATTTCTTGGTTTTGTACTTGAAGATTGGTGACAAGGTCTTCTCCTTTATTCAAGATTTCCTCTTTTATTGTTCATCTTTTGCCTTAATTAGTTGGTATATCTTCTTAAGCCCTTTTCATATACTTACTAATCTTGTCATTTCATTACCTGTTTTGTTTCCTTCTGAAAATTATGTCTTGTCTTAGTTCTATATCTTTTTCTTCAATATTCCTCATGTTAAGTAGTGAGTAGTGATTAATCTAGGATTAGTGGGGGATAATGGGTTTTAAAGAGGGTTAATCTTTGTTTGTTGGGTTGATTTGTTGATTAATTGTCTTTCTTCCAACTTATGCATACCACATGTTTCATGAAATGCTTGCTTGACAAACTTGCATGATTCATGTTTATTATACATTTCCGTAAGATCAAAAGCCTTGGAATATTTTAGGATTTGCATATAGTTGGTATATCGACGTTCTGTACGCGAGAGCTAGCTTGGATCGGTATATGAGAGGGATTGTAAGATCGAGAGCCTCAATCCACCGCGCCCAAGTTTGACTACCCATTAACTATGAGCCCGACTCACTAGAACCCAAATTACCCATTTGAACCAACCGATCCTAGACTTCCCTTTTATTGCTTGTTATTTGATTCTCTTAGTTTAGTCTTACTTTCCTATTTATTTGCATTTAATCAATGTTCTTAGATTAGTTCAAATCCACTTCTATATCGTGACACCCTTGAGCATAGCTAGTCTAGACTTTGCATATCGTATACCCCCCGTCCCTGTGGACCGACCTTGACTTGCCACCGTGCTAAGCCTTGTTATAAATATCGTTTGACACATCAAAACGACGCGTGTCAGTTTTCAAACCCTTTATACCACAATTGTACTTAATATCTATTACTTTTGCGATTATTAAATGCACTCGCTATAATTTACTAATGATCTTTATTTATTTTTATAAGTACAATGGCTTTTAAAATATATATGTTTTTGTTGATATATCTAATGGTCTAAGTTTTTAATCTTTCTTAAAATATTTTCTTACTTAAATGTAAAGCATTGTGAGACACTCACTTAAATCTTCTATATATATATATCAAAATGTTTAAATAAATAGGATTTTTTGTCAGATGACACCTAACATTTAAGCCTTCTGGAAATCAGGTACCTAAAGTGTTTTTTTTTTGCCCAAAAACACCTAAAATTTACATTTTTTTGTAATATAACGCCAAATTCTCTTTTTCATCAAAAAAGTCAATTTTCCGTCTTGACTAACGGAATTAGTTGAGATGACATTATTAATTCAATTCTCTCACATCTAGCTTCCATAACACCTTACATCCACCTCTCAGAGCGCCCACCCACCCAACACCACTACAACGACCACCAACATTCCTTCTCTGCCACCACAGACACCATTAAAATTGCACGCACCCACCACACCCTCCAAAACTGCACCCTTAACCTCCTCTTTCACTTAAATACATCCTGCAGTCCAGCACCAACGCTCTCTCATCCACCCTCAACGTCACTTTCCACCCCACCATGACCTACCCACCCATCCAAAACACTCACCCTATCCTTAAAAACACAACCCCACAACCTCTCAAACCCTACTGTAACAACCCGAAAAGTACCCAAATTTTCTAGTAAACATATTTACTAACACTTTTCAGCAGACTTAAGTTGTTAAAATAGAATTTATTGTTTCGAGTCGTATTTTGAAATTCCGAGTTCGTATTTGGAATTTATGAGAGATTTCATGAAAATCCCGTTTTTAGTCATCTTTGACTTTCCTTGACTTTTTAAGTCGTCTTTGACTTTTTCTTGACTTTTTAAAAGTCGTCATTGACTTTTCTTGACTTTTAAGTCGTCATAAACTTTTCTTGACTTTTTAGTCATCTTTGACTTTTATTGACTTTTAAGTCGACTTTGACTTTCGTTGACTTTCCCGACTGTCTCATAAGTATGAAGACTGAAATTTTATTTAAAAAAAAATATTTTTAATTTATTTTTATTTAGATTTATTAGAATTTATGATAATTTAATAAAATTATTTTGAATTTATTCGGAATTTATAAAAAGGTTTTACGGTTTAAACCCGAGCATCATTTAACTATTCCCGAGTCATCGTAAATCCCGAAACAAACCCGAAACCCGACTTTGGCATGAGTCACACGCCCATGTCACCTTTTTCCACTCACTTTAGATATTTTGAATTAATATGATTAAACTAATAATAATATCTAAGATATTTATAACTTTATCGATCCGTCAACGAAAACTACGCAAATCGTTTACAAAACAGACCCGATTTCTCACCAAGCCACACGGCTCTCCTTCCTCTAATAGGGCTAGATATTTTCCTTTCTTTTCATTAATATAACATAATATCTAGATATTTGATTTAATTAACTTAATATCTAATTAATTATCTTATTATAATAATAAAACCCGAGTCAATTCCGTAACAACAATTTCAAAAACCGACTCATTATTTTCTCTATAAACACACGGCCCAATCCCACCATTACTCACTAACAACTTTTCATTTTACAATAAATCAAATTAAGATCTAATTAATCGTTCTTCATCGTTCTTCATTCGTTCTTCGTCGTTCTTCATTCGTTCTTCGTCGGTCTTGAGCAAAATCATCATAAAACCTTCATTTCTTAATTAAATCCGTCCTAACTTATATTTCTAGAATCTCCTCTTCGCTCTCCATCTTCAAGTACGGTTTAATTTCAAAACCGACAAAATCGTTTTCAACAGTTAATTATGGAAAATCAAGTTTAAATTCTAATAATGTTTTTCTTGTCATTTCTTATAGGGGAAGATTTTGAAGACGAGTTTGGAGACTCGTATATTTTGGGTGAAGATTAGTAGACGGGTTTTTCTTTATTTCTTATTTTGGTGCTACTCGATTTTGCTAGCTAAGGTAACAATTCCGATTTACTCGACGAAATAATGTCACATATCTTTTGTTCTTTTGTTTTTGGTTCATCTTTTGTTTTATTTCATATTATTGTTACTTATGATTTTTAATTAGTAACATGATAGGTTGTTATTTTACTATGTTGTATGAATTTTTGGCATGTTGGTTGTTCTTGACATAGTTGGATGATTTACTTATAATCATGATTTTTGTATGGATGATTATTAAATTGGTTGTTAAAATGGTTGTTGTAATTAAAAACATGTTAGAATTTATTTGGAATGGTGGTGGTTTTGGCCGTGTGAATGGGCCGTGTTGGGTGGCTGTGAACCGGCCGGTTCAGGCCTGGTCAGACCGGTTCAGGCCGGTCCAGCCCGGTCTGGGTTGGTCCGGGGTTTGGTCCTTGGGAGTTGTGTAGATACTTGATTGTTATGTTGTTGTTTTGACGGGTTTTAAATATGTTAAAGCATGCGGGAAATATTAGGAAACGGTTTTTAGTAAAGTCGATAAAAAACCCAAAACAGCCCAAGTCAGCCCAAAACAGCCCGTGGGCCCAGTTCAGGCCCGTGTCTTGGTCGGCCCAAGTCAGCCCGTGGGTCCCTCCCTTGGTCTTGTGACGGTTTTTGAGTTATTGCCATTTATCGTGTTTTGTAATATTTAGCAAGTGGGAAATGTTAATAAGTAAAATATTTAATTAAAAAGGTTTTTCATAAAATTATTATTTATCACATGTTAGAAATTATAATACGAGATTATAGTTAAATTTAATATCCTTCAAGTCAAGCGGGTTTTTAGTAAGATTTAAT
>JAIUZE010074804.1:0-49345 GCA_022085475.1 Heliosperma pusillum
TAACTGATTAACATGATATCTTGTATGATTAGGGTTTGAGTGTATCCTGGCCATGTTAAAGGTAACCTCTGAGCTAGCATACCAGCTTCCCTACCTCGTATTATAGATTGTTAACGGATTCACATGATAGCTTTCATATGCTAGGTTATATGTTAGTTGTTTGTTTCATAACATGAAAAGCATATCGTATATGTTAAGTTTTGTATTTTTCAATATACATCTCTTTTATGTTATTCATGTTTTATTAAACTTGACATTTCGTGGCTGGGAGAACTCGGAGTTACTCCCCACTGACTGTGGCTTCCGTGTTTATATTTAATGCGGTTGGCAGGTTTGTGATGCATACATTGGGTACATTGACGCGCTAGCGAGCGAAGTATTTACCTTGGACCTATATTCGGTTCTTAGGATTTATATTATTACTACACTCTTTTATTTCCGTATTTATACGGGAGATATGTCTCCCGTTTTGGATATTTCTTTTGTATAATATTATTTCCTTTTTGTTATGAACCTTTTTATTTAAGACACCTTTGTTATGTATTCTCATCTTTTATTTAGTTAAATTATTATTTTTTTTTTCTTTCCGCAAATTTGAGGGTGTCACACTTGCTATGATCGAGAATGTCGAGAACCTGGAGGCTCTTGGTTGTAAAATCGATGAGACGATCATTATTGATCGACTGCTTCATTCACTTCATGATGGTTTTGCCCTTTTCAGGGCAAATTATCGTTGGAGCCAGTGTCCTCCACAGTTAGTGCAATAACATAAATAAATCTCTGTAGGTTCACAGGGTATACTTTGTATTGTAATCAGTTGATTAACGTTTATCAATAACGGTTGGCTTGCTAGATAAGTTTGACGTTATTGTCATACAGATGGCGGTGATCATTTGGTCCCTAAAAGTCACACCTATAGGATGTGTTTGAGAGATGTGATTATTTGAGAAAATAATCATATTGATACCCTATTATATGACTAAAAGGTTAGTCAGTGTAATTGACTAAAAGGTTAGTCAATGTGATGATGAGACGAAAGTTAGCTGAGACGAATTAACTGTAATTCGTAACATTGAATATAAAAAGTTATATTTAATTATAGTATATAATGTAAGCTAATTAAACATAAACCGTTATAATTAATTGGCAAATTATAAATATACGGATATCTATAATTAATGACGGATTATAATTTCGGTCCATGTAAAACGACGATTATAAGATATTACATTATATTGGAAGCTAAAATGACCGAAACACGGTATCCAGATACACTCGGGTTTTCGGGTCAATGGGTAGTTATTTGAGGAGACTAAATCTCCTCATATAAAAACCAAAAAGGGCCGTGAGTTTTGATGGTGGAGAAAAGGGTAAATTGAGTTTTTGGCTTTTCTAACCTAATTGATACTCTACTGCCTCCATCTCTTCTACACTACACAACAGACAAAAGTTAACTGTAACTTTTGACAAAACACAAAAAAAAACCTTCTTCTCAACACTGAGATCGTGTAAAAGGTTTACTTTCTAGCAAAGAAAAGGGTATTTCTCGGAGCATCTTGGGTGCAACGATTAGGAGGATATCTACTTTGGTATCTCTGTTCTTTACGCCAATTGCTAGGACCGGAGGTTGATTTCTAAATCTTTACTTGTTTTCGTTTATGACTTGCATAATCAAATTATTACTTTTCGTTATAATCCTATAATAATTGTATTGTGGTAATATAGAATTACCACAAGTGGTATCAGAGCATAGGCCACGAAATTGTTTTAATTTGATTTCATAAACCGAAACTGTTTATGCCGCTGTGTGTTTGACTCGATCGAGGACGTTAGTGTCTCGATCGAGCAGTTTTTGTGAGTGTTTGTCTCGATCAAGGGCTTTATTTGCTCGATCGAGCAGTTTGCTCAACATGTTTGGTCGATCGAGTACCTGTTTTTGCTCGATCGAGCAGTTTTCTAAAACCTTTTGGTCGATCGAGTAGCCGTGTTTGCTCGATCGAGCAGTTTGCTTAAAAGTTTTGGTCGATCGAGTGTTTTTAATACTCGATCGTGGTCCCTGTTTGTCGACTAGGAAGAATTAGTCGATCGAGAGACTTTATTGTTTAATGTCTTCTCGATCGAGTATTTTACAGAATCGTATTTCCTTTCGTATTCGTTTTCATTTAGATTTATTTTGTTATTTTAATCTGTTAAAATAACATAGAATAGATTTGTATATGTTTTAATTTAATAAAGATTAGATTAAAATGAAAATGAAAATGATGTTGAATGAGTTTATCATTTGAAAGGATATTAATTTTTCCCTATTTTGTCGATAAGGACCGTTTTGCTTGAAAAATTTTTGCCGAAAAATTTTTTTATGAAAAATTTCTGTTTTTCGTGTTCAAGTTTTTGGCCTTTAATTGTACATCATTCGGATTTTGTATAATTAATGTGAAACGGTTCACATATGCTTAATATCTTACATTTTAATGCAGTTTGAAATGTTTAGGATAGTTCATTTTATCAGTAAAATGAATCGGGATTGTAATTGATGTGGGTAATTACAGAATTACCACATAATTATAATCTATGTTGGAATGGTGGTTTGGATAATAAAACATCGTAATAACTGTATTATGTCTTGCATGTTTTATTTTAGTTGATGCTTTTATAATGTTTTTGGATTGTTTGAATGATTTTTAACGTATTTTTACAATCAGTTGTAACTTAGTGTGGCCTTAGTAGATTGTGTTACCGTAATGATGGTAACATAGTCTTGGATGTATTTTGAGATCTCGAATCTCCATTATTTTTAGTTTTGGGTTTTGAAATTAGTGTGTAATGAATAGGATCATTGTAATTTTATTTGTTGTAATTTCAAAGAAGACTAAAGATGGAGATTGGAGCTCACTCCCGCTGCATGGACCAACAAGGGTGATAAAGTCAAGCTTCGAGGGTCCAATCAGTTTTAAATTTGAAATGGCTGGCCATACTGATGAGAAACTTATCATATCTATTTTCTTTTTCCATAGTCAAATATTCAGATATAAACTGCTAATAACAAATGGCTGGCCATACTGATGACCCAATGCCAAGTGCCACGCTCGGACGTGAGTCCTGGCTTAAGATGTTCATGGACACTATGAATCAGTCAACGCGACTGAAGAATAACGGGTCCAACTTTGCGGACTGGGAAGCGGCATTACGGAATGCTGCCATTGCTGACGGTAAGCTCAAGTACTTGACTGAGCCACTACCGCCCAACCCAGGCCCCAATGCAGGAGCCAATGAATCACTTGCTTATAGTGATTTCGTAATGGAGGCGGGTGCGATAAAGAACGTACTCATCTTTTCAATGGAATCAAATTTGCAAAGGCGATTCATTGCCCAAGGTGCAAACAAGATTGAAACACCAAACTAGGGGCTAAGACAAGAATAGAAAACATACAACACAAGACAAGGACAAGATAGATAAACCCTGTATTCAGGACTACCAAGACAAGCACAGGTAGTTCTAAATGCAGTGAATCCCAAGCTAAACTCACTCACTAAGACAAGCACAAGTGAATGGATTAAGCTTAGGCCAACAAACTAAGACTAGCACAAGTTTGTTGAGGGTTGAGAGCTAACCAAGGCTGGCACAGGTTAACAAAGAAAGAGTGAAAACTCTGGTTTTTATCATTCAGCATTCTGAGTTTCTTTCAAGGCAAAAGGCTCTTTATATAGAGCATTACAAAAGATCCTCACCATCCAACATAAGACTACATCTAAGGGCTTAAAGGACCCTTGAAATAACAACAAATGAGATACAAAAGTCTACTAGTAAGACGAGCAAAACAGACTGCAACAACTTCAGAAAAAGCAACTGAAAAGTAAGTTTGTCTCCTTTCCTGAAATGGCATTGTTTGAGCAGTTTTCTTTGGGGTTGTTTTGGCTGTCTGGTGCTTCAAATGGAACCTTGAGAGGGACTTCTAAGCTCCTTCCAACGTCCTTATTAATACTACTAAGGGTCACACAAAAGTAAGATGCCTTTGTTCATCCATTGGTCTTGAAACCAGCCTGGCTCTCAAAGTGACTGATTAACTTGTGGGCTGTTTTACTTGAACTTCCAAGGATAATTTGGAAAACTTATCCTGGACTTTTTTGTAGCTAAGGACCTCAACTAGATGGGAAAAGAAGTTGGAGCCCTTGCTTGGACAATTGCTGTAGGATATGTGGCCTGGAACTGGTACTTGTGACTGTGGAATCCTTCTGGCTGTTGTTGATTTGGGACCTTGTTACTCTGGTTGGCATGGCTTGTGTAGATGTTGTTGTTGCTTGATCATGAGCCTTTGATGGTGTCATAACTTGATTGTGTGTTGCTTGGACATGGTTACCTTTTGTTGCTTTTGAAAACTTAGTTGTTTGGACTTGATCTGCCTTAGACTGAACATGGGTGTCTTTGTTGGTTGTTGTCTGAACTGGATTGCCAAATGAGGTTGCTCCCCTAGCTCCTGCTTCATCCTCCCCAGGTTGGAAAGATTTGAGCATCAAATCTCCAGGGTTCTCTTCTTCACTGTCATAGTAGGGGCTAAGGTCTCCTATGTTAAATGTGCCATGAACTCCATATTCTCCTGGCAAATCCACCTTGTAAGCATTGGCTCCCACCTTTTCTATGACTTCAAAAGGGCCTTCTGCTCTAGGCATAAGTTTGTTCTTTCTTTTGCTTGGGAACCTTTCCTTTCTGAGGTGTAACCACACCAGGTCACCTGCTTGAAACTCCTTCTTTCCTCTTGGCACCTTGGCTTTGATTTTGTACTGCTCATTAGTCTTCTCTATGTTTCTCTTAACCTGTTCATGCAACCTGAGCATTTGTTCCACCCTTTTCTTGGCATCATAGTTCAGTATCTCTTTAGGCACATTGGATAGCTCCATAGGCATGAGTGGGTTGCTGCCATAGACCACCTCAAAGGGACTGTGGCCAGTACTTGATGAAGGGGCCCTGTTGAAGGCAAATTCTGCTTGGGCTAGTTTGAGATCCCAATCTCCTAGTGACTTCTTCACAATGCACCTCAGTATTCTCCCTAGGGTTTTGTTGGTGATTTCTGTTTGACCATCAGTTTGAGGATGGTGGGATGTACTGAAAAGCAGCCTGGTATCTAGGAGCTTCCACAGGGTCTTCCAGAAGTAACTCATAAACTTTGTATCCCTGTCTGAAACAATTGATCTAGGCACTCCATGTAGTTTGACTACTTCTTTGAAGTAAAGCTCAGCAACCCCTGAGGCATCCTCAGTCTTCCTACATGGCACAAAGTGAGCCATTTTGCTAAATCTGTCAACCACAACCATGATGGAATCCTTTCCCCTAGGAGTCTTGGGCAGAGCCACAATGAAATCCATGCTGATGTCTTCCCAAGGTTTGTCAGGTACAGGCAGTGGAGTGTAAGGTCCTGCTTGGAAAGAACTCTTTGCCTTTTGGCAAGTAGAACACCTCCTAAGAATAGCTTGAACATCCCCTTCCATCCTAGGCCAGTAAAACTGATCTTGCAGGATATCCATGGTCTTCTGCACCCCAAAATGTCCTGCTAGCCCATTAGAGTGGACTTCCCTCACCAATAGGTCCCTGTATGAGCCCCTAGGGACACACAATTTGTTCCCCTTAAACATGTAACCTTCCTGCAGCTGATACTTGGTCTCTTTTACTCTAGGACTGTTCTGCAGGGTTAACCAATCCTCCATGAAATCAGGATCATCCTGGTACAGCTCCTTCATAAACTCAAAGCCTAGCACCCTTTGTTGGATTGTCACCAACATAGAATGTCTCCTAGACAAGGCATCTGCTACCACATTTGACTTACCTTCCTTGTATTTGCTTGAGAAGTTGAAGGACTGAAGGTATTCAACCCATTTTGCATGCCTTGCACTGAGCTTGTGTTGGCCATTTATGTATTTCAAGGCCTCATGATCAGAGTGAAGTACAAAAGGCTTGGGTTTAAGATAATGGCTCCAGTACATGAGGGCTCTCACCAAGGCATAAAACTCCTTGTCATATGTGGAGTAATTGAGCTTAGCCCCATTGAGCTTCTCACTGAAGAAGGCCACAGGATTCCTTCCTTGGATGAGTACTGCTCCAATCCCTACCCCACTTGCATCACACTCTACTTCGAATAGCTGATCAAAATCAGGTAGGGCTAGTATAGGTGCCTCACAAAGCTTCTTTTTTATGAGTTCAAAGGCTGCTTGTGCCTGTTCAGTCCACTTGAACTCACCCTTCTTCATCCCTTCTGTTACAGGCACCATGATAGTGCTGAATCCCTATATGAACCTCCTATAGAAGGAGGCTAGGCCATGAAAACCCCTAACCTCAGTGATGTTCTTGGGAATAGGCCAAGACTTGATGGCTGCAATCTTCTCCTGATCCACAGATATGCCCTTGGCAGAGATGACATACCCCAAGAATTTAACCTCCTCAGCCATGAAAGTACACTTCTCCATTTTCCCAAAGAGCTTATGCTCTCTCAGTTTCAGAAACAACAACTTTAGATGGTTCAGATGTTCAGATTTGCCCTTACTATAGACCAGGATATCATCAAAGTACACCACAATGAACTGACCTATGAAAGGCCTTAAGACTTCAGTCATAAGTCTCATGAATGTACTAGGGGCATTGGAGAGACCAAATGGCATCACCAGCCATTCATAGAGCCCATGCTTGGTTTTAAATGCTGTTTTCCACTCATCCCCCTCCCTGATTCTCACCTGGTGGTAACCTTGCCTAAGATCTATCTTGGAGAATAGACTGGCTCCACTTAACTCATCCAACATGTCATCCAGCCTTGGGATGGGGAACCTGTACTTGACAGTGATATTGTTAATGGCCCTGCTGTCAATACACATTCTCCATGAACCATCCTTCTTAGGAACTAGGAGGGCAGGCACTGCACAAGGACTCAAAGATTCCCTGACAAATCCCTTTGACATCAGCTCCTCCACCTGCCTCTGCAACTCTTGGGTGGACTTGGGGTCACTCCTGTATGCTGGCCTGTTAGGTAGCATGGCACCTGGAATGAGGTCTATCTGGTGCTCTATGCCCCTTAGGGGGGGAAGTCCTGATGGTAGTTCCTCTGGAAATACATCCTCATGCTCACTGATCAGCTCCTTTACCTCTGGGGGCACCTCAACTGGTTCCTCAACCTGTTTGGATAAGAGGAAATATACAGGTTGTTCTTGTTCCACCTCTCTGAGCATGGCTGCCTCTGTGAGGAAAAGAACCTCCTTGGATCCACTGGTACTAGGACTACCATAGTCCCTAGTGTTTGGGGGTAAAGGTGTCAGGACTATCCTTTGATTCCCATGTCTAAAAGTGTACACATTGCTCTTCCCTTTATGCAAGGCATCTTTATCAAACTCCCATGGTCTGCCCAGCAGTAAATGGCATGCATCCATAGGCACTACATCACAAGTCACCTCATCCTTGTAGGTGCCTCCAATAGAGAAGGACACTAAACATTGTTGATCAACCCTTACTTCAGCACCCTTGTTCAGCCATCTGAGTTTGTAAGGGTTGGGGTGGGGTTTGGTCTCCAAGTCAAGCTTGTTAACCAAGGTAACTGAGGCCACATTGGTGCAACTTCCCCCATCTATGATCACATTACAAACCCTCCCTTGAATAGTACACCTGCTCCTAAAGATTAGAGATCTCTGGTCTTCTTCTAGGGGTTGATGCTGAGAGTGCATAACCCTCCAAAGAACAAGGTTGTGACCAGTGTCTGGTGGGGCTACTACCAAAGGGGCATCACCTTCCTCTTCCTGTTCTCCTGTTCCCTCCTCCTGCTCATACTCAATGAGCCCTTCCTTCTCCCATTCCATGACTTCCACTGCTGTCAAGGCTCTTCTTGAGGGACAGTCTCTCTTAAAGTGGCCATAACCTTGACATTGATAACATTTTCTCTTCTCTTCTGAAGGGGTGAGGGTAGGTTGCTGACTTACAGGTGCCTTACCCTTGTCCAAGGGGTTCCTATTAAAAGTTATGGGAGTCCTAGGACCCTCCCCAATTCTGACCCCAGCATAAGGTTTAGTTATAGCAGGTTTGGTGAAAGACTTGGTTGTTTCCTTCCCCATTTTCTCAACCCTAAGGGATAGGTTAACCACATCCTCAAAGGACCATAGGGGCTGCATCCTAACCTTGTTAGCAATGCCTGGGCTTAGGCCTTCTAGGAATCTAGCAATCCTTTGTTCAGGTTTCTCAGTGATGTCACATTGAAGGGTAAGCTGCTCAAACTCTCTCAGATAAGACTCAACAGATTTTTCATTTTGTTTTAGTTTAGACAGCTTGATGAACAAATCCTGAGTATAATCCTTAGCAACAAACTTGTTCAACATTTTTTTCTTCAACTTAGACCAGGATTTGATGGGTTCCTTACCCTCCCTATCCCTTAGACTCTTCATGGTTTCATACCACAGGGAAGCATACCCTTTCAATTTCAGAATAGCTACTTTAAAGGCTTTAGCATCATTGTATCCTTTGTATTCAAAGACTCTCTCTATATCTGCAGCAGGAGCTGGGGCACAGGGCAGGGCAGAATTCAACACTAGGGACAGGGGGCAGGCCAAGGGGGATCAAGGGGATCAAGGGGTGAGCATTGGCAACCAAGGGGAGGTCTACATGGGTATCCAAGGGTCAATCTGGGGGCAAGGGATGGGTAACAAAAGGGGAAGCTGCAAGCTGAGCAATGTTGGCCAGGACACGAGCCAGGACACGAGCCAAGACACGAGCCAAGCAAGCCAAAGACAAGCCCACCAACACCCCACCACAATATCACAAAAACAGCCTACACCAGTCACTTGGGGAAGGCATAACTACCACCACACTCTGAACCACCAGCTACCACCAAGCCCAGCTAAAACCTTACCCACCTAGGTCCAAAAAAGTCCTAGGGAACCAGTTCCAAAACACAACACAACTACCCTAAAAATCCAAATCAAAACAGCCTACCCAAAGCATAAAGCATAAAGCAGTCTTTCCATTTCTAGCTAAAAACTGAAAGACTATCTCCAAAAGTCTTTCCTTGTCTTCCCTACTATTAGAACTACTGCAGAAGAAGGTCAAGGAGCATTGATGAGCCTCGTCCACAAGTTCCAAGCCAACACCAAGCAACAAGCACAACCTGGAGCATGTCATTGTCAAATGTCTGCATTTTGTCTGTTTTATTGTTTTTCTTTTAGCATTAGCAGTCTGTATTTCTAGCCAGTATTTTGTCATCTTTTAATAGTTAATCTTGGCCCTTAGATGATACTCTAGGGTTGTAATCACATCCAGCATTGAGGCCTATATAAGGACCCATGCTCTTTTGTACAAGGCAGTTGATTATTGAATGAAAAAACTGAGCATTGTTCTCATTTCTAAAATCTTTCCAACTTATGCATTGTCTTGGTTGAAAGTCAGGCCAGATAACTTCCTGTGCTAGGCTGTGGTTGTTGATCTAAGTCTGTGGCAAGTTAAGATATCCCTGTGCATAGACTGTGGGGTTTTTTGCTTGTTGTTTAGTTCAAGTCTGCTTACCTGTGCTTGGCTGTGGTAAGGAGCCTTAACTAGTCTAGTTTGTTGTTTGATTCCCTGTGTTGAGCTGTGGGAGTTGAGTAACATCCATATCCAGTGCTAGATAGGAGTCTAGGGTCCAATTCCTAACACACCCCTATAATATCACTGCAATTCTGGCATCAGAGCTTTGGTTGTGAGGCCATTGTTATCCTAACTACAACAAAAACACAAAAAATAACCCAATGAGTGAAGAGAGGCTTGCAGGTATTGAAGGCAAGGTGGATCAGCTAGCAGGCACTGTCAATGTAGTGCTGGCTGCCTTGAACACTGTCATGGAGAACATTGCTCCTCCACTGAGGGGAAGACCACCCCCTAGAGGCAGAGGCAGAGGTCGTGGCCACATGGGCATGGGAAGAGGACATCCCCTGCAGGAGGAAGAAGGGTCAGACTCAGGAGAAAGCAACAGAACTTATGAGGAGATTCCAGAGCACACTGACAAGCATCTCAAGGTAGAAATTCCTGAATTCTCTGGTAGTTTAAACCCTGATGATCTATGAGAATGGATTAGGGATGTTGAGAAGGTATTTGAATACAAAAGTTACTCTGATATTAAGTCTTTTAAAGTTGCTGTGCTAAGATTGAAAGGGTATGCATCCCTATTGTTTGACAACTTAAAGCACCAAAGGATTAAGGAGGGTAAGGAACCTCTTAGGTCTTGGTCAAAACTGAAAAAGAAGATGCTAAACAAATTTGTCACTAAAGACTACACCCAAGATCTGTTCATTAAACTATCCAAACTGAAACAAGAAGAGAGGTCTGTAGAAGCATACCTAAGGGACTTTGAGCAATTGACGCTCCAGTGTGAGGTCAATGAGAAACCTGAGCAAAGGATTGCCAGATTCTTAGAGGGTCTAGATAGGAGCATTGCTGCTAGAGTAAGGATGCAACCTTTGTGGTCCTATGATGATGTTGTCAACCTGGCTTTGAGGGTTGAAAAAATGGGGAAAACCAAACCAGCTCTACCTACGCCTGTTACTAGACCTGCATACAAACCTTACAGTGGTATTAGGATGGGAGAGACCCCTAAGACAACCAGCCAATCAACCACAGACAAAGGAAAGGGAGTTGTGAACTCTAAACCCAACCCCACCCCAACTGAGAACAAAATCAGATGTTTCCAATGCCAAGGTTATGGTCACTTTAGGAAGGGCTGTCCTTCTAAGAGAACCATGACACTTAGGGAGGTAGAAGAGTGGGAGAAGGAGGGATTAGTTGAGTATGAGGTTGATGACAGCATGGTGTTAGAGGTAGTGACAGCTGAGGAGGAACCAATGCAGGACTTGGTCATGGCTCATCCTGACACAGGCCATAACTTGGTCCTATGGAGGGTCATGCACTCTCAACATACTCCATTGGAGGATGACAAGAGGTCTTTGATATTCAGAAGCAGGTGCACCATTCAAGAGAGGGTATGCAACTTGATCATTGATGGGGGGAGTTGTACCAATGTGGCTTCCATCACCCTAGTGAACAAGCTAAGTCTGATTACTCAAGAGCATCCACACCCCTATAAACTGAGATGGCGTAACAAGGGGGCTGAGGTGAGGGTTGATAGGCAATGCCTGGTGCCATTCTCTATTGGGAAGGTATACCAAGATGAGGTATTGTGTGATGTAGTACCAATGGATGCCTGTCACCTACTACTAGGGAGGCCTTGGGAGTTTGATAGAAACACCACTCATCAGGGTAGGGCTAACACCTATAGCTTCAGGCATGGGGGAAAGAAGGTAACTTTGACACCTCTACCACCCAACCAGAGGAATTATGGGAGTCCCAATGTGCCAGAGGAGGTCAATGGGGTGTTGTTTTTATCAGAGGCAGCTATGATCAAGGAGATGAAGCAAGAACAACCTGTGATCATCTTGCTATCTAAGGAAGTAACAGAAGGGGAAGGTTCCAAGTTGCCAGTAGAGGTTGAACCTTTGATCTTGAGATACAAGGAGGTCTTTCCAAGAGAGTTACCAGATGGACTACCACCCCTAAGAGGGATTGAGCACCACATTGATTTGGTGCCAGGTTCTGTGCTGCCAAATAGGCCAGCCTACAGGAGTGACCCAACTGCCACCAAGGAGTTGCAGAAGCAGATTGAGGAGCTTATGAGCAAAGGGTTTGTGAGGAATCCCTAAGCCCTTGTGCTGTACCTGCTCTACTAGTGCCCAAGAAGGATGGCACCTGGAGGATGTGCACTGACAGCAGGGCAATCAACAACATTACAGTCAAATATAGGTTCCCCATTCCAAGGCTAGATGACATGCTTGATGAGCTAAGTGGAGCTCAGGTCTTTTCTAAGATTGATCTAAGGCAGGGTTACCATCAGGTGAGGCTCAGAGAGGGGGATGAATGGAAGACTGCATTCAAGACAAAACATGGTCTGTATGAATGGCTTGTCATGCCATTTGGACTATCCAATGCACCAAGCACCTTCATAAGACTTATGACAGAAGTGTTGAGGCCTTGTTTGGGCAGGTTTGCTGTGGTTTACTTTGATGACATCCTAGTGTATAGTAGCAGCAGAGGGGGACATCTCAGGCACCTTGAAACAATCTTTGGGATCTTAAAGGAGCAGAAGCTGTATGGGAAGCTAGAGAAGTGTACCTTCATGGTTGAGGAGGTTGCATTTCTAGGGTACATTGTGTCAGGCAGAGGAATCTCAGTTGATCAGGAGAAGGTTGCAGCCATTCAAACATGGCCTACACCTAAAACCATCACTGAGGTAAGGGGGTTCCATGGGTTGGCTTCATTCTATAGGAGGTTCATCAAGAACTTCAGCTCAGTTGTAGCACCCATCACTGAGTGCTTGAAGAAAGGGGAGTTCCAGTGGACTGAGGAGGCCCAACAATCCTTTGAGAGGATCAAGAGGTTGATGTGTGAGACTCCAATCCTTAAACTACCTGACTTTGATCAGCTGTTTGAGGTGAAATGTGATGCTAGTGGGGTTGGCATTGGGGCAGTGCTGATACAAGGACAAAAGCCAGTTGCTTATTTCAGTGAAAAATTGAATGGGGCCAAGCTCAAGTACTCTACTTATGATAAGGAATTCTATGCCATCATCAGAGCACTCATGCATTGGGGGCACTACTTGAAACCCAAGCCTTTTGTCCTGCACTCAGATCATGAGGCAATGAAATACATCAGTGGCCAGCACAAGCTAAATCACAGGCATGCCAAGTGGGTGGAGTTTCTACAATCCTTCACATTCTCTAGTAAGTATAAGGAGGGGAAGCAGAATGTTGTAGCAGATGCTCTGTCAAGAAGGCACTCTCTAATAACAGTCATGGAGCAAAGGGTGTTAGGATTTGAGTGTCTGAAGGAACTGTATAAGGAGGACCCTGACTTTGCTGAAGAATGGATCACACAAACTGAAGGAGGAAGGACTCAAGGGGGCAAGTACATGCTGCAGGAAGGGTTCTTGTTCCAAGGAAACAAGCTATGCATCCAAGGGGTTCTTACAGGGATCTACTCATCAGGGAAGTACACTCAGGAGGACTAGGGGGACACTTTGGGGTTCAAAAGACACTTGAAATACTGCAGGATCAATTCTACTGGCCCAGGATGATAGGGGATGTTCAGGTTGTCCTCAGGAGGTGCTCCACATGTCAACAAGCCAAGAGTTCTTTCCAGACTGGACCTTACACTCCACTACCAGTGCCAAACAAACCTTGGGAGGATGTGAGCATGGACTTTATTGTTGCACTACCTAGGACACAAAGAGGTAAGGATTCTGTAATGGTTGTTGTTGACAGGTTTAGCAAGATGGCTCACATTGTGGCTTGCAAGAAGACTGAGGATGCTGCGAGTGTTGCTGAGCTATACTTGAAGGAGATTGTGAGACTACATGGGGTTCCTAAGTCAATAGTCTCAGACAGGGATGTGAAGTTCATGAGTTACTTCTGGAAAACACTATGGAGGCTCTTGAAGACCAGGCTTTTGTTCAGCACCTCTCACCACCCTCAGACTGATGGCCAAACTGAGGTCACAAACAAGACTCTAGGGAGGATCTTGAGGTGTCTGGTAAGCAAGTCATTAAAGGATTGGGACTTGAAGCTAGCTCATGCTGAGTTTGCTTTCAACAGAGCACCCTCATCTGCCACAGGTCACAGTCCATTTGAGGTTGTCTATGGGATTAATCCACTTATGCCACTGGAATTAGCTAACATACCAAGGGAGGAAGTGAACTTTGATGCAAAGAGGAGGGTTGAGCAGATGGTGAAGCTTCATGAGTCAGTCAGAAAGCAAATAGAAAGGGCAAATGAGAGGTACAAGAAACAGTCCAAGGTTCCTAGGTCCAAGAAGGAGTTTGTGCCAGGGGATTTAGTGTGGCTCCACTTGAGGAAGGAGAGGTTCCCAGCTAGGAGGAAGAACAAACTCATGCCTAGAGCTGATGGTCCATTTGAAATCATAGAAAGTGTTGGTCCTAATGCATACAAGGTTGATCTACCAGGAGACTATGGGGTTCATGGCACTTTCAATGTAGGGGATCTCAGTCCATACTATGGGGATTCTGGAGATGAGGAGGCTACAGGCTTGAGGACAAGCCCAATTCAACCAGGGGAGGATGCAGCAGGAGCTGGGGCACAGGGCAGGGCAGAATTCAACACTAGGGACAAGGAACAGGCCAAGGGGGATCAAGGGGTGAGCATTGGTAACCAAGGGGAGGTCTTCATGGGTATCCAAGGGTCAATCTGGGGGCAAGGGATGGGTAACAAAAGGGGAAGCTGCAAGCTGAGCAATGTTGGCCAGGACACGAGCCAGGACACGAGCCAAGACACGAGCCAAGCAAGCCAAAGACAAGCCCACCAACACCCCACCACAAAATCACAAAAACAGCCTACACCAGTCACTTGGGGAAGGCATAACTACCACCACACTCTGAACCACCAGCTACCACCAAGCCCAGCTAAAACCTTACCCACCTAGGTCCAAAAAAGTCCTAGGGAACCAGTTCCAAAACACAACACAACTACCCTAAAAATCCAAATCAAAACAGCCTACCTAAAGCATAAAGCATAAAGCAGTCTTTCCATTTCTAGCTAAAAACTGAAAGACTATCTCCAAAAGTCTTTCCTTGTCTTCCCTACTATTAGAACTACTGCAGAAGAAGGTCAAGGAGCATTGATGAGCCTCGTCCACAAGCTTCAAGCCAACACCAAGCAACAAACACAACCTGGAGCATGTCACTATCAAATGTCTGCATTTTGTCTGTTTCTTTTGTATTGTCAGTCTGTATTTGTAGCCAGTATTTTGTTATCTTTCAGCAACTAATCGTGGCCCTTAGATGATCCTCTAGGGTTGTATTAGATCAAGCATTGAGGCCTATATAAGGACCCATGCTCTTTTGTACAAGGCAGTTGTTATTGAATGAAAAAACTGAGCATTGTTCTCATTTCTAAAATCTTTCCAACTTATGCATTGTCTTGGTTGAAAGTCAGGCCAGATAACTTCCTGTGCTAGGCTGTGGTTGTTGATCTAAGTCTGTGGCAAGTTAGATATCCCTGTGCATAGACTGTGGGGTGTTTGCTTGTTGTTTAGTTCAAGTCTGCTTACCTGTGCTTGGCTGTGGTAAGGAGCCTTGGCTAGTCTAGTTTGTTGTTTGATTCCCTGTGTTGAGCTGTGGGAGTTGAGTAACATCCATATCCAGTGCTAGATAGGAGTCTAGGGTCCAATTCCTAACACACCCCTATAATATCACTGCACCTGCAGGAGGAAGAAGGGTCAGACTCAGGAGAAAGCAATAGAACCTATGAGGAGATTCCAGAGCACACTGACAAGCATCTCAAGGTAGAAATTCCTGAATTCTCTGGTAGTTTAAACCCTGATGATCTATTAGAATGGATTAGGGATGTTGAGAAGGTATTTGAATACAAGAGTTACTCTGATATTAAGTCTTTTAAAGTTGCTGTGCTAAGATTGAAAGGATATGCATCTCTATGGTTTGATAACTTAAAGCACCAAAGGATTAAGGAGGGTAAGGAACCTCTTAGGTCTTGGTCAAAACTGAAAAAGAAGATGCTAAACAAATTTGTCACTAAAGACTACACCCAAGATCTGTTCATTAAACTATCCAAACTGAAACAAGAAGAGAGGTCTGTAGAGGCATACCTAAGGGACTTTGAGCAATTGACTCTCCAGTGTGAGGTCAATGAGAAACCTGAGCAAAGGATTGCCAGATTCTTAGAGGGTCTAGATAGGAGCATTGCTGCTAGAGTAAGGATGCAACCTTTGTGGTCCTATGATGATGTTGTCAACCTGGCCTTGAGGGTTGAGAAAATGGGGAAAACCAAACCAGCTCTACCTAAGCCTGTTACTAGACCTGCATACAAACCTTACAGTGGTATTAGGATGGGAGAGGCCCCTAAGACAACCAGCCAATCAACCACAGACAAAGGAAAGGGAGTTGTGAGCTCTAAACCCAACCCCACCCCAACTGAGAACAAAATCAGATGTTTCCAATGCCAAGGTTATGGTCACTTTAGGAAGGATTGTCCTTCTAAGAGAACCATGACACTTATGGAGGTAGAAGAGTGGGAGAAGGAGGGATTAGTTGAGTATGAGGTTGATGACAGCATGGTGTTAGAGGTAGTGACAGCTGAGGAGGAACCAATGCAGGACTTGGTCATGGCTCATCCTGACACAGGCCATAACTTGGTCCTATGGAGGGTCATGCACTCTCAACATACTCCATTGGAGGATGACCAGAGGTCCTTGATATTCAGAAGCAGGTGCACCATTCAAGAGAGGGTATGCAACTTGATCATTGATGGGGGGAGTTGTACCAATGTGGCTTCCATCACCCTAGTGAACAAGCTAAGTCTGATTACTCAAGAGCACCCACACCCCTACAAACTGAGATGGCTTAACAAGGGGGCTGAGGTGAGGGTTGATAGGCAATGCCTGGTGCCATTCTCTATTGGGAAGGTATACCAAGATGAGGTATTGTGTGATGTAGTACCAATGGATGCCTGTCACCTACTACTAGGGAGGCCTTGGGAGTTTGATAGAAACACCACTCATCAGGGTAGGGATAACACCTATAGCTTCAGGCATGGGGGAAAGAAGGTAACTTTGACACCTCTACCACCCAACCAGAGGAATTATGGGAGTCCCAATGTGCCAGAGGAGGTCAATGGGGTGTTGTTTTTATCAGAGGCAGCTATGATCAAGGAGATGAAGCAAGAACAACCTGTGATCATCTTGCTATCTAAGGAAGTAACAGAAGGGGAAGGTTCCAAGTTGCCAGCAGAGGTTGAACCTTTGATCTTGAGATACAAGGAGGTCTTTCCAAGAGAGTTACCAGATGGACTACCACCCCTAAGAGGGATTGAGCACCACATTGATTTGGTCCCAGGTTCTGTGCTGCCAAATAGGCCAGCCTACAGGAGTGACCCAACTGCCACCAAGGAGTTGCAGAAGCAGATTGAGGAGCTTATGAGCAAAGGGTTTGTGAGGGAGTCCCTAAGCCCTTGTGCTGTACCTGCTCTACTAGTGCCTAAGAAGGATGGCACCTGGAGGATGTGCACTGACAGCAGGGCAATCAACAACATTACAGTCAAGTATAGGTTCCCCATTCCAAGGCTAGATGACATGCTTGATGAGCTAAGTGGAGCTCAGGTCTTTTCTAAGATTGATCTAAGGCAGGGTTACCATCAGGTGAGGCTCAGAGAGGGGGATGAATGGAAGACTGCATTCAAGACAAAACATGGTCTGTATGAATGGCTTGTCATGCCATTTGGACTATCCAATGCACCAAGCACCTTCATGAGACTTATGACAGAAGTGTTGAGGCCTTGTTTGGGCAGGTTTGCTGTGGTTTACTTTGATGACATCCTAGTGTATAGTAGCAGCAGAGGGGAACATCTCAGGCACCTTGAAACAATCTTTGGGATCTTAAAGGAGCAGAAGCTGTATGGGAAGCTAGAGAAGTGTACCTTCATGGTTGAGGAGGTTGCATTTCTAGGGTACATTGTGTCAGGAAGAGGAATCTCAGTTGATCAGGAGAAGGTTGCAGCCATTCAAACATGGCCTACACCTAAAACCATCACTGAGGTAAGGGGGTTCCATGGGTTGGCTTCATTCTATAGGAGGTTCATCAAGAACTTCAGTTCAGTTGTAGCACCCATCACTGAGTGCTTGAAGAAAGGGGAGTTCCAGTGGACTGAGGAGGCCCAACAATCCTTTGAGAGGATCAAGAGGTTGATGTGTGAGACTCCAATCCTTAAACTACCTGACTTTGATCAGCTGTTTGAGGTAGAATGTGATGCTAGTGGGGTTGGCATTGGGGCAGTGTTGATACAAGGGCAAAAGCCAGTTGCTTATTTTAGTGAGAAACTGAATGGTGCCAAGCTCAAGTACTCCACTTATGATAAGGAATTCTATGCCATCATCATAGCAGTCATGCATTGGGGGCACTACTTGAAGCCAAAGCCTTTTGTTCTGCACTCAGATCATGAGGCATTGAAATATATCAGTGGCCAACACAAGCTGAATCACAGGCATGCCAAGTGGGTGGGGTTTCTACAATCCTTTACATTCTCTAGTAAGTATAAGGAGGGGAAACAGAATGTTGTGGCAGATGCACTGTCAAGGAGGCATTCTTTGTTAGCAGTCATGGAGCAAAGGGTGTTGGGGTGTGAATTTCTGAAAGAATTGTACAAGGAGGACCCTGACTTTGCTGAGGAATGGATCACACAAACTGGAGGAGGAAAGACTCAAGGGGGGAAGTACATGCTGCAGGAGGGGTTCTTGTTCCAAGGAAACAAGCTATGCATTCCAAGGGGTTCTTACAGGGATCTGCTCATCAGGGAAGTACACTCAGGAGGATTAGGGGGACACTTTGGGGTTCAAAAGACACTTGAAATACTGCAGGATCAATTCTACTGGCCCAGGATGATAGGGGATGTTCAGGTTGTCCTCAGGAGGTGCTCCACATGTCAACAAGCCAAGAGCTCTTTCCAGACTGGACCTTACACTCCACTACCAGTGCCAAACAAACCTTGGGAGGAGGTGAGCATGGACTTTATTGTTGCACTACCCAGAACACAAAGAGGTAAGGATTCTGTAATGGTTGTTGTTGACAGGTTTAGCAAGATGGCTCACTTTGTGGCTTGCAAGAAGACTGAGGATGCTGCAAGTGTTGCTGAGCTATACTTGAAGGATATTGTGAGGCTACATGGGGTTCCTAAGTCAATAGTCTCAGACAGGGATGTTAAGTTCATGAGTTACTTCTGGAAAACACTATGGAGACTCTTGAAGACCAGGCTTTTGTTCAGCACTTCTCACCACCCTCAGACTGATGGCCAAACTAAGGTCACAAACAAGACTCTAGGGAGGATCTTGAGGTGTCTCGTAAGCAAGTCCTTGAAGGATTGTAGCTCCTTGTTTTATTACCCATTGTTTGCATTGTAGCTCCTTGTGTGAATAATTGAGTCTTCCTTGCTTCATTACCCATTGTTTGCATTGTAACTCCTTGTCTGAAGAATGTGTCTTCCTTGCTTCATTACCCATTGTTACATTGTAACTCCTTGTATGAACAACGAGTCTTCCTTGCTTCATTACCCATTGTTGCATTGTAACTCCTTGTGTGAACAATGAGTCTTACTTGCTTCATTACTCGTGGTTTGCATTGTAACTCCTTGAGTGAACCATGAGTCTTCCTTTCTTTATTACCCATTGTTTGCATTGTAACTCCTTGTGTGAACAATGAGTCTTCCTTGCTTCATTACCCATTGTTTGCATTGTAACTCCTTGTGTGAACAATGAGTCTTCCTTCCTTCATTACCCATTGTTTGCATTGTAACTCCTTGTGTGAACAATGATTCTTCCTTGCTTCATTACCCATCATTTGCATTGCAACTCGTTGTATGAACAATGAGTCTTCCTTGCTTCCTGACCCGTTGTTTGTATTGCAACTTCTTGTGTGAACAAAGATTCTGAAACAGGGGTAGAGCTCCATCATCACCAAGCCAAGAACTCAGCTAGCCAGGATTGCACCATTACAGCCAAAGGGTCCCAACCAACCCCCAACCAGACAAGCAAGAGCCCCACACCAAAGTCACCAGGTATAACACTCCCCAAGCACCCCAATTACAGGCAAGAAGCAGCAACAAGTCAAGCAAGCACAACCACAAGAAGGGTCACAAGAGCAGGGTCCAGTTTCCTGAAAAACAGCCAAGACCAGCCAGAGTATAAGTCAAATATCATGCAGTACGAGTCCAACCAGGGGCTCCATCTTCTTTTCCCTTAAAGTTGAGGTCCTTAGCAAGAGAAAAGTCCAGGACAAGTTTTCCAAATAAAGTCTAGAAGTCCATCTAAAACAGCCTAGAAGAGTGAAGGTCATATGGAGGAGTCAGCTGGCACCAAGGCCAATATTTCTGTCCAAAGCTCCTTATTTTTGTGTATGATCAACCTCAGGTGTAGTTAGTATGTTAGGAAGGTCGTATATGAAGCCTTTGTCAGTCCCAAACACAGCAAGAACAAGCCAAGCAAAGACTTCCCAAGACAGTTTGCAGACTTACCATTTCTGGAAAGGGACAAACCTACTTTTGCAGTCTTTCTTTTCTATGTTTTGCAGTCTGTTTTTGTTGTCCTCATTAGCTGACTTTGTAGTTTGCTTTCAGTAAGATGTAAGGCTCTTAGAGCCCTTAGATGTCCTTGTTTTTCAAGGGTCAGGATCAGTTGTAATTGCCTATATAAGGCCTAAGTTGTAACCTAAAGAAGGCAGACTTTGATTAATATAATTCTGAACTTTGTTCAAAACAATCCTTCAGCAAAAGCTAAGTGTTGTAGCATTTCTTAGTAAGCTTGTGTGTGAGCTAAGACTGCAGGGATTAGAACTCATTACTTGTGTGTCTTGAGTCCTAACACCACCCCTTGTCATCTGTGCTTGTGTGCTAGGATGCAAGGTACTATCTGAATTGCCTAGCCTAGTGCAGGTTGTTGGGGTCTTTTTCTAAACAAGTGAGTCAAGTGTGAGGGAGTGCTAACCGTGGCCTATTCATACAACAAACCATCCTTTTCTAAGAAGTTTCAGTTCAATTGGTTATCAGAGCTTTGGTTTGTGAGTTCATTTACCTAACTACATTCAAAAATACAAAAACCAACCATGAGTGAAGAGAGATTAGCAGGGCTTGAAACTACAGTTACTGGCCTTGCTAGAACTTTCATGGAGATTACAGCATCCTTCAATGAGTACTTAGATGGCCAGCTCAACAATGGTGGAAGAGGAGGCAGAGGACGAGGTAGAGGAGCACATGTGCCACCTGTTGCAGCAAGAAGGAGGCAACATATGGAGCAAGAGGAGGCCTCAGATTCAGAGAACTCAGAGCAGGGCCTTCCTAGGCACCATGACAAAGACTTAAAGGTAGAAATCCCTGACTTTCTAGGTAGTATGAACCCTGATGACTTCCTAGACTGGTTAAGGACAGTAGAAAGAGTCTTTGAGTTTAAGGGTTACTGAAACAGGAGTAGGGCTCCATCATCACCAGGCCAAGAATTCAGCTAGCCAGGATTGCACCATTTCATCCAAAGGGTTCCAACCAACCCCCAATCAGACAAGCAAGAGCCCCACACCAAAGGCACCAGGTACAACACTCTCCAAGCACCCCCATTACAGTCAAGAAGCAACAACAAGTCAAGCAAGCACAGCCACGAGAAAGGTCACAAGAGCAGGGTCCAGTTTCCTGAAAAACAGCCAAGACCAGCCAGAGTATCAACCCAATATCATGCAGTACAAGTCCAACCCAGGGCTCCATCTTCTTTTCCCTTAAAGTTGAGGTCCTTAGCATGAGAAAAGTCCAGGACAAGTTTTCTAAATAAGGTCTAGAAGTCCATCTAAAACAGCCTAGAAGAGTGAAGGTCATATGGAGGAGTCTGCTGGCACCAAGGCCAATATTTCTGTCCAAAGCTCCTTATTTTTGTGTATGATCAACCTCAGGTGTAGTTAGTATGTTAGGAAGGTCGTATATGAAGCCTTTGTCAGCCCCAAACACAGCAAGAACAAGCCAAGCAAAGACTCCCCAAGACAGTTTGCAGACTTACCATTTCTGGAAAGAAACAAACCTACTTTTGCAGTCTTTCTTTTTCTCTGTTTTGCAGTCTGTTTTTGTTGTCCTCATTAGCTGACTTTGTAGTATGTTTTAGCAGTAAGATGTAAGGCTTTTAAGCCCTTAGATGTTCTTGTTTTCAAAGGTCAAGATCTGTTGTATTTGCCTATAAAAGGCCCAAGTTGTAACCTAAGGAAGGCAGACTTTGATTAATATAATTATGAACTTTGTTCAAAACAATCCTTCAGCAAAAGCTAAGTGTTGTAGCATTTCTTAGTGAAACTTGCGTGTGAACTAAGACTGCAGTGTTTAGAATTCATTACTTGTGTGTCTTGAGTCCTAACACAACCTTTGTCATCTATGCTTGTGTGCTAAGATACAAAGTACTATCTGAATTGCCTGGCCTAGTGCAGGTTGTTGAGTCATTCCTGAGTGAGTTAGCTTGTATGTGAGAAGAGTGCTAGCCTGAGTCTATTTGACATTGATATCACTCTTTTCCTGAGAGGTTTCAGTTCAATTGGTATCAGAGCTTTTGGTTTGTGAGTTCATTTACCTACCTACATTAAAAACACAAAAACTACCCATGAGTGAAGAGAGATTAGCAGGGCTTGAAACCACAGTTCATGGCCTTGCTAGAACTGTTATGGAGGTTACAGCATCCTTCAATGAATTCTTAGATGGTCAGCTCAACAATGGTGGAAGAGGAGGCAGAGGACGAGGTAGAGGAGCACCTGTGCCACCTGTTGCAGCAAGAAGAAGGCAACACATGGAGCAAGAGGAGGCCTCAGATTCAGAGAACTCAGAGCAGGGCCTTCCTAGGCACCATGACAAAGACTTAAAGGTAGAAATCCCTGACTTTCTAGGTAGTATGAACCCTGATGACTTCCTAGACTGGTTAAGGTCTGTAGAAAGAGTCTTTGAGTTCAAGGGTTACACTGATAGAAGAGCCTTTAAGGTAGCCATCATGAAATTGAAAGGATATGCATCCTTGTGGTATGAAAATATGAAGGCTCAGAGGACTAGGGAGGGTAAGGATCCTATTAAATCTTGGGATAAACTGAAAAAGAAAATGAGGGTTAAGTTTGTATCAAAAGATTACACTCAAGACATGTTTATCAGACTTACCCACCTGAAACAAGAAGGTAGACCTGTTGAGTCCTATTTGAGGGACTTTGAGCAACTCACACTACAATGTGAGATTACTGAAAAGCCTGAGCAGAAGATAGCTAGGTTTTTAGAAGGTCTTGATGAAAAGATAGCTAGCAGAGTAAGATTGCAGCACCTTTACTCTTTTGAGGAAGCAGTGAGTCTAGCCTTGAGGATTGAGAAGCTAGGGAAGGGAAAACCAACCCCTCCCAGGCCACAGACTAGACCTTCTTTCAAACCCTTCACTGGAGTAAGAATAGGAGAACCCTTGGTCCCAGCCAAACCCTCAGTGTCAGACAAAGGCAAGGCCCCTGAGACAGACTTGAGAAAGACAGTATCCCTTAAGAAGTGCTTTAAATGTCAGGGCTTTGGGCATTTTGCTAAAGAGTGTCCCTCTAAAAGGGCTTTGAGCAGTATGGATGTTGTAGAATGGGGTGAAGATGAGATCCTTGTATGTGAGGAGAGTTTGGAGGAACATGAGGAAGAGCCTAGAGAGGAAATGATAGAACCAGATGCAGGCTTGAGTCTAGTAACCTGGAGGGTTATGCATACCCAACCTCAACCATTAGAGGATGATCAGAGACAGCAAATATTCAGGACCAGATGCACTATAAGGGGAAGGGTTTGTAACATGATAATTGATGGGGGAAGCTGTACCAATGTAGCCTCCACAACCTTAGTAGAGAAACTGTCCCTAACCACACAAGAACACCCCCACCCCTATAAACTAAGATGGCTGAACAAGGGAGTGGAAGTAAGAGTTGACAAGCAGTGTGTTGTGCCATTCTCTATTGGCAAGGGATATACTGATGAGGTCTTGTGTGATGTCCTACCTATGGATGCTTGCCACCTTCTGTTGGGCAGGCCCTGGGAGTTTGATAGAGACTCTGTACATCATGGGAGGGACAACACCTACGTTTTCAAGTTTGGTAACAAGAAGATCATACTAGCCCCTTTACCCCCCAATGTTAAAGGGAACATTGCCCCTGTCAATGACATTTCCAAAGAAGTCCTACTGCTGAGTGAAGCTGAGATGGTTCAAGAACTTATGGGAGATGAAACTGTGTTCATCCTGCTAACCAAAGAGGTCCTACTTCCCCAAGGAAACATTCCAGCTAATGTTCAACAAGTACTGAAGGACTATGGGGATGTATTCCCTGCTGACTTGCCTAGTGGACTACCCCCTCTTAGAGGAATAGAGCATCATATTGATCTTATTCCTGGAGCAATGCTACCCAACAAACCTGCTTACAGAAGTGATCCAAAGGCCACTCAAGAACTACAAGCTCAGGTTGGTGACTTACTCAGCAAGGGTTTTGTGAGGGAGTCCCTCAGTCCCTGTGCAGTTCCTGCCTTGCTAGTTCCCAAGAAGGATGGGTCATGGAGAATGTGCATAGACAGCAGGGCCATCAACAACATTACCATCAAGTACAGGTTCCCTATACCAAGGTTGAATGATATCCTGGATGAGCTGAGTGGGGCTCAGGTCTTCTCCAAGATTGATCTAAGGCAGGGTTATCACCAAGTAAGGATCAGGGCTGGGGATGAGTGGAAGACAGCCTTCAAGACCAAGCATGGGTTGTATGAATGGCTGGTCATGCCCTTTGGTTTATCTAATGCTCCAAGCACCTTTATGAGGTTGATGACTGAGGTTCTAAGGCCCTATCTAGGGAAGTTCATTGTTGTATACTTTGATGACATATTGGTCTACAGCCCCTCAACAGAAGAACACCTCCAACATCTGAGATTGTTATTTGAAGTCCTGAGGAAACACAAGTTGTTTGGCAAGATGGAAAAGTGTACATTCATGCAGGAAGAGGTGCAGTTTTTGGGGTTCATTATTTCCAAAGAAGGAGTGGCTGTTGATCAAGAGAAGGTAAAGGCCATAAGGGAGTGGCAGGTCCCCAAAACTATAACTGAAGTGAGGAGCTTCCATGGACTGGCTTCCTTCTACAGGAGGTTCATCAAAGGATTCAGTTCCATCATGGCCCCCTTAACTGAGTGCATGAAGAAAGGAGAGTTTAGGTGGAATGACAAGGCTGAGAGGTCCTTCAATATCATCAAAGACCTCTTGTGTGAGTCTCCCATACTTGTTCTCCCTGATTTTAACAAACTATTTGAAGTAGAATGTGATGCTAGTGGTATAGGCATTGGTGCTGTCCTAATGCAAGAGCAAAAACCTGTGGCCTACTTTAGTGAGAAGCTGAGTGGTGCTAAGCTCAACTACTCCACCTATGACAAAGAGTTCTATGCCATAGTCAGAGCCTTGAACCATTGGGGTCACTACCTGAAGCCCAAACCCTTTGTATTACACTCTGACCACCAGGCACTCAAGTACATCAATGGACAACATAAGTTGAATGCTAGGCATGCCAAGTGGGTGGAGTATTTGCAGTCCTTCTCATTCTCCAGTAAGTACATTGAGGGGAAGAACAATGTAGTGGCAGATGCTTTGTCAAGGAGAACCATGATGCTGACATACATGGAGCAAAGAGTGCTTGGGTTTGAGCACATGAAGGAGCTTTATAGGGAGGATCCTGATTTCAAAGAAGATTGGGTGGCAAGGCTGGAGGGCACCACTAAGAATGGGAGTAGATACTCAGAGCAGGAAGGATTCTTGTTCCTAGGGAACAAACTCTGTATACCAAAGGGTCCTTATAGGGGGTTGCTAGTAAAAGAGGTTCACTCAAATGGTCTAGCTGGCCACTTTGGCATCCAGAAGACCTATGACATGCTGCAGGAACAATTCTATTGGCCAAGGATGTTGGGAGATGTTCAGGATGTGATAAGAAGGTGTAGTGCTTGCCAGAGGTCCAAGTCATTCTTTCAGGCTGGAGCATACACCCCCTTGCCAGTCCCAGACAAGCCTTGGGAGGATGTTAGTATGGACTTTATAGTGGCTCTTCCTAGAACTCAGAGGGGCAAGGACTCAGTCATGGTGGTTGTGGACAGATTTAGTAAGATGGCACACTTTGTTGCTTGCAAGAAAACTGAAGATGCCATGGGAGTTGCAGACTTGTACTTCAAGGAGATTGTGAAGCTCCATGGAGTACCAAGAACCATAGTATCTGACAGAGATACTAAGTTCATGAGTCACTTCTGGAGGACACTTTGGAAGCTTCTAAAGACAAGGCTCCTGTTCAGCACCTCTCATCATCCCCAAACTGATGGGCAAACAGAGGTCACAAACAAGACTCTGGGCAGGATCCTCAGGTGTATCATTTCAAGGTCTTTAAAGGATTGGGATTTGCAGCTGGCACAGGCAGAATTTGCTTTCAACAGAGCCCCCTCCACCAGTACAGGTAAAAGTCCATTTGAAGTTGTGTATGGCACTAACCCCTTGATGCCAACAGAACTTGTACCAATGGCAAAGAAGGTGGTGCCCTATGATGCAAGGAACAGGGTAGAACAGATGATGCAGATACATGCTAAGGTGAAACAGCAAATTGAGAAGACTAATGAAATGTATAAAGCCAGAGCAAAGGGTCCAAAGAAATCCAAAGAGTTCAAAGCAGGAGATCTAGTATGGTTGCACCTAAGGAAGGAGAGGTTTCCTGACAAAAGAAAGAACAAGCTAAGTCCAAGAGCAGAGGGTCCTTTTGAGGTCATGGAGAAGTTGGGGTCCAATGCATACAAGATTGACCTCCCAGGGGAGTATGGAGTACATGGAACATTCAATGTGGGTGATCTGAGCCCATACTATGGGGAGTCTGATGAGGAGAGCAGTGAGGATTTGAGGGCAAATCCTTTTCAAGAAGGAGAGTTTGAAACAGGAGTAGAACCCCATCAACACCAAGCCAAGCAAACAGCTAACCAGGATTGCACCATTGCAAACAAAGGGTCCCAACCAACCCCCTACCAGACAAGCAAGAGCCCCACACCAAAGGCCCCAGGAACAACACTCACCAAGCACCCCAATTACAGTCAAGAAGCAGCAACAAGTCCAGCAAACACAACCACAAGAAGGGTCACAAGAGCAGGGTCCAGTTTCCTGAAAAGCAGCCAAGACCAGCCAGAGTATAAATCAAATACCATGCAGTACGAGTCCAACCAGGGGCTCCATCTTCTTTTCCCTTAAAGTTGATGTCCTGAGCAAGAGAAAAGTCCAGGGAAAGTTTTCTAAATAAAGTCTAGAAGTCCATCTAAAACAGCCTAGAAGAGTGAAGGTCATATTGAGGAGTCAGCTAGCACCAAGGCCAATGTTTCTGTCCAGAACTCCTTATTTTTGTGTATGATCAACCTCAAGTGTAGTTAGTATGTTAGGAAGGTCTTATATGAAGCCTTTGTCAGCCAGACACAGCGAGAACAAGCCAAGCAAAGACTTCCCAAGACAGTTTGCAAACTTGCCATTTCTGGAAAGGGACAAACCTACTTTTGCAGTCTTTCTTTTCTCTGTTTTGCAGTCTGTTTTTGTTGTCCTCATTAGCTGACTTTGTAGTTTTGTTTTCTCAGTAAGATGTAAGGCTTTTAAGCCCTTAGATGTCCTTGTTTTCAAGGGTCAGGATCTGTTGATTTGCCTATATAAGGCTTAAGTTGTAACCTAAGGAGGCAGACTTTGATTAATATAATTATGAACTTTGTTCAAAACAATCCTTCAGCAAAAGCTAAGTGTTGTAGCATTTCTTAGTGAAACTTGCGTGTGAACTAAGACTGCAGTGTTTAGAATTCATTACTTGTGTGTCTTGAGTCCTAACACAACCTTTGTCATCTATGCTTGTGTGCTAAGATGCAAAGTACTATCTGAATTGCCTGGCCTAGTGCAGGTTGTTGAGTCACTCCTGAGTGAGTTAGTCTTGTGTGTGAGAAGAGTGCTAGCCTGAGTCAATTTGACATTGACATTGAGTCAATTTGACATTGATAACACAACAGATCCTGGCCCTTGAAAAACAAGGACATCTAAGGGCTTAAAAGCCTTACATCTTACTGAGAAAACAAACTACAAAGTCAGCTAATGAGTGCAGCAGGAGCTGGGGCACAGGGCAGGGCAGAATTCAACCATGGGGATAAGGGACAGGCCAAGGGGGATCAAGGGGTAAGCATTGGTAACCAAGGGGAGGTCTACATGGGTATCCAGGGGTCAATCTGGGGGCAAGGGATGGGTAACAAAAGGGAGAATTTCAAGCTGACAAATGCTAGCCAAGACCATGTCACAAGATGGGTCCATGATAGCCAGGACACGAGCCAGGACACGAGCCAAGACACGAGCCAAGCAAGCCAAAGACAAGCCCACCAACACCCCACCACAAAATCACAAAATTAGCCTACAACAGTCACTTGGGGAAGGCATAACTACCACCACACTCTGAACCACCAGCTACCACCAAGCCCAGCTAAAACCTTACCCACCTAGGTCCAAAAAAGTCCTAGGGAACCAGTTCCAAAACACAACACAACTACCCTAAAAATCCAAATCAAAACAGCCTACCTAAAGCATAAAGCATAAAGCAGTCTTTCCATTTCTAGCTAAAAACTGAAAGACTATCTCCAAAAGTCTTTCCTTGTCTTCCCTACTATTAGAACTACTGCAGAAGAAGGTCAAGGAGCATTGATGAGCCTCGTCCACAAGCTTCAAGCCAACACCAAGCAACAAACACAACCTGGAGCATGTCACTCTCAAATGTCTGCATTTTGTCTGTTTTCTTTTGTAATTGTCAGTCTGTATTTGTAGCCAGTATTTTGTTATCTTTCAGCAACTAATCGTGGCCCTTAGATGATCCTCTAGGGTTGTATTAGATCAAGCATTGAGGCCTATATAAGGACCCATGCTCTTTTGTACAAGGCAGTTGATTATTGAATGAAAAAACTTGAGCATTGTTCTCATTTCTAAAATCTTTCCAACTTATGCATTGTCTTGGTTGAAAGTCAGGCCAGATAACTTCCTGTGCTAGGCTGTGGTTGTTGATCTAAGTCTGTGGCAAGTTAGATATCCCTGTGCATAGACTGTGGGGTGTTTGCTTGTTGTTTAGTTCAAGTCTGCTTACCTGTGCTTGGCTGTGGTAAGGAGTCTTAGCTAGTCTAGTTTGTTGTTTGATTCCCTGTGTTGAGCTGTGGGAGTTGAGTAACATCCATATCCAGTGCTAGTTAAGAGTCAAGGGTCCAAATCCTTACACACCCCTATAATATCACTGCAATTCTGGCATCAGAGCTTTGGTTGTGAGGCCATTGTTATCCTAACTACAACAAAAACACAAAAAATAACCCAATGAGTGAAGAGAGGCTTGCAGGTATTGAAGGCAAGGTGGATCAGCTAGCAGGCACTGTCAATGTAGTGCTGGCTGCCTTGAACACTGTCATGGAGAACATTGCTCCTCCACTGAGGGGAAGACCACCCCCTAGAGGCAGAGGCAGAGGTCGTGGCCACATGGGCATGGGAAGAGGACAGCCCCTGCAGGAGGAAGAAGGGTCAGACTCAGGAGAAAGCAACAGAACCTATGAGGAGATTCCAGAGCACACTGACAAACATCTCAAGGTAGAAATTCCTGAATTCTCTGGTAGTTTAAACCCTGATGATCTATTAGAATGGATTAGGGATGTTGAGAAGGTATTTGAATACAAAAGTTACTCTGATATTAAGTCTTTTAAAGTTGCTGTGCTAAGATTGAAAGGATATGCATCCCTATGGTTTGACAACTTAAAGCACCAAAGGATTAAGGAGGGTAAGGAACCTCTTAGGTCTTGGTCAAAACTGAAAAAGAAAATGCTAAACAAATTTGTCACTAAAGACTACACCCAAGATCTGTTCATTAAACTATCCAAACTGAAACAAGAAGAGAGGTCTGTAGAAGCATACCTAAGGGACTTTGAGCAATTGACTCTCCAGTGTGAGGTCAATGAGAAACCTGAGCAAAGGATTGCCAGATTCTTAGAGGGTCTAGATAGGAGCATTGCTGCTAGAGTAAGGATGCAACCTTTGTGGTCTTATGATGATGTTGTCAACCTGGCTTTGAGGGTTGAAAAAATGGGGAAAACCAAACCAGCTCTACCTAAGCCTGTTACTAGACCTGCATATAAGCCTTACAGTGGTATTAGGATGGGAGAGACCCCTAAGACAACCAGCCAATCAACCACAGACAAAGGAAAGGGAGTTGTGAGCTCTAAACCCAACCCCACCCCAACTGAGAACAAAATCAGATGTTTCCAGTGCCAAGGTTATGGTCACTTTAGGAAGGATTGTCCTTCTAAGAGAACCATGACACTTATGGAGGTAGAAGAGTGGGAGAAGGAGGGATTAGTTGAGTATGAGGTTGATGACAGCATGGTGTTAGAGGTAGTGACAGCTGAGGAGGAACCAATGCAGGACTTGGTCATGGCTCATCCTGACACAGGCCATAACTTGGTCCTATGGAGGGTCATGCACTCTCAACATACTCCATTGGAGGATGACCAGAGGTCCTTGATATTCAGGAGCAGATGCACCATTCAAGAGAGGGTCTGCAACTTGATCATTGATGGGGGAAGTTGTACCAATGTGGCTTCCATCACCCTAGTGAACAAGCTAAGTCTGATTACTCAAGAGCATCCACACCCCTACAAACTGAGATGGCTTAACAAGGGGGCTGAGGTGAGGGTTGATAGGCAATGCCTGGTCCCATTCTCTATTGGGAAGGTATACCAAGATGAAGTGTTGTGTGATGTAGTACCAATGGATGCCTGTCACCTACTACTAGGGAGGCCTTGGGAGTTTGATAGGAACACCACTCATCAGGGTAGGGATAACACCTATAGCTTCAGGCATGGGGGAAAGAAGGTAACTTTGACACCTCTACCACCCAACCAGAGGAATTATGGGAGTCCCAATGTGCCAGAGGAGGTCAATGGGGTGTTGTTTTTATCAGAGGCAGCTATGATCAAGGAATGAAGCAAGAACAACCTGTGATCATCTTGCTATCTAAGGAAGTAACAGAAGGGGAAGGTTCCAAGTTGCCAGCAGAGGTTGAACCTTTGATCTTGAGATACAAGGAGGTCTTTCCAAGAGAATTACCAGATGGACTACCACCCCTAAGAGGGATTGAGCACCACATTGATTTGGTCCCAGGTTCTGTGCTGCCAAATAGGCCAGCCTACAGAAGTGACCCAACTGCCACCAAGGAGTTGCAGAAGCAGATTGAGGAGCTTATGAGCAAAGGGTTTGTGAGGGAGTCCCTAAGCCCTTGTGCTGTACCTGCTCTACTAGTGCCTAAGAAGGATGGCACCTGGAGGATGTGTACTGACAGCAGAGCAATCAACAACATTACAGTCAAGTATAGGTTCCCCATTCCAAGGCTAGATGACATGCTTGATGAGCTAAGTGGAGCTCAGGTCTTTTCCAAGATTGATCTAAGGCAGGGTTACCATCAGGTGAGGCTCAGAGAGGGGGATGAATGGAAGACTGCATTCAAGACAAAACATGGTCTGTATGAATGGCTTGTCATGCCATTTGGACTATCCAATGCACCAAGCACCTTCATGAGACTTATGACAGAAGTGTTGAGACCTTGTTTGGGCAGATTTGCTGTGGTTTACTTTGATGACATCCTAGTGTATAGTAGCAGCAGAGGGGAACATCTCAGGCACCTTGAAACAATCTTTGGGATCTTAAAGGAGCAGAAGCTGTATGGGAAGCTAGAGAAGTGTACCTTCATGGTTGAGGAGGTAGCATTTCTAGGGTACATTGTGTCAGGAAGAGGAATCTCAGTTGATCAGGAGAAGGTTGCAGCCATACAAACATGGCCTACACCTAAAACCATCACTGAGGTAAGGGGGTTCCATGGGTTGGCTTCATTCTATAGGAGGTTCATCAAGAACTTCAATTCAGTTGTAGCACCCATCACTGAGTGCTTGAAGAAAGGGGAGTTCCAGTGGACTGAGGAGGCCCAACAATCCTTTGAGAGGATCAAGAGGTTGATGTGTGAGACTCCAATCCTTAAACTACCTGACTTTGATCAGCTGTTTGAGGTGGAATGTGATGCTAGTGGGGTTGGCATTGGGGCAGTGTTGATACAAGGGCAAAAGCCAGTTGCTTATTTCAGTGAGAAACTGAATGGTGCCAAGCTCAAGTACTCCACTTATGATAAGGAATTCTATGCCATCATCAGAGCAGTCATGCATTGGGGGCACTACTTGAAGCCAAAGCCTTTTGTTCTGCACTCAGATCATGAGGCATTGAAATATATCAGTGGCCAACACAAGCTGAATCACAGGCATGCCAAGTGGGTAGAGTTTCTACAATCCTTTACATTCTCTAGTAAGTATAAGGAGGGGAAACAGAATGTTGTGGCAGATGCACTGTCAAGGAGGCATTCTTTGTTAGCAGTCATGGAGCAAAGGGTGTTGGGGTTTGAATTCCTGAAAGAATTGTACAAGGAGGACCCTGACTTTGCTGAGGAATGGATCACACAAACTGGAGGAGGAAGGACTCAAGGGGGGAAGTACATGCTGCAGGAGGGGTTCTTGTTCCAAGGAAACAAGCTATGCATCCCAAGGGGTTCTTACAGGGATCTACTCATCAGGGAAGTACACTCAGGAGGACTAGGGGGACACTTTGGGGTTCAAAAGACACTTGAAATACTGCAGGATCAATTCTACTGGCCCAGGATGATAGGGGATGTTCAGGTTGTCCTCAGGAGGTGCTCCACATGTCAACAAGCCAAGAGCTCTTTCCAGACTGGACCTTACACTCCACTACCAGTGCCAAACAAACCTTGGGAGGATGTGAGCATGGACTTTATTGTTGCACTACCCAGAACACAAAGAGGTAAGGATTCTGTAATGGTTGTTGTTGACAGGTTTAGCAAGATGGCTCACTTTGTGGCTTGCAAGAAGACTGAGGATGCTGCAAGTGTTGCTGAGCTATACTTGAAGGAGATTGTGAGGCTACATGGGGTTCCTAAGTCAATAGTCTCAGACAGGGATGTTAAGTTCATGAGTTACTTCTGGAAAACACTATGGAGACTCTTGAAGACCAGGCTTTTGTTCAGCACTTCTCACCACCCTCAGACTGATGGCCAAACTGAGGTCACAAACAAGACTCTAGGGAGGATCTTGAGGTGTCTGGTAAGCAAGTACTTGAAGGATTGGGACTTGAAGCTAGCTCATGCTGAGTTTGCTTTCAACAGAGCACCCTCATCTGCAACAGGTCACATTCCATTTGAGGTTGTCTATGGGATTAATCCTCTTATGCCACTGGAATTAGCTAACATACCAAGGGAGGAGGTGAACTTTGATGCAAAGAGGAGGGTTGAGCAGATGGTGAAGCTTCATGAGTCAGTCAGAAAGCAAATAGAAAGGGCAAATGAGAGGTACAAGAAACAGTTCAAGGTTCCTAGGTCCAAGAAGGAGTTTGTGCCAGGGGATTTAGTGTGGCTCCACTTGAGGAAGGAGAGGTTCTCAGCTAGGAGGAAGAACAAACTCATGCCTAGAGCTGATGGTCCATTTAAAATCATAGAAAGTGTTGGTCCTAATGCATATAAGGTTGATCTACCAGGAGACTATGGGGTTCATGGCACTTTCAATGTAGGGGATCTCAGTCCATACTATGGGGATTCTGGGGATGAGGAGGCTACAGGCTTTAGGACAAGCCCAATTCAACCAGGGGAGGATGCAGCAGGAGCTGGGGCACAGGGCAGGACAGAATTCAACACCAGGGACAAGGGGCAGATCAAGGGGGATCAAGGGGTAAGCATTGGTAACCAAGGTGAGGTCTACATGGGTATTCAGGGGTCAATCTGGGGGCAAGGGATGGGTAACAAAAGGGGAAGCTGCAAGCTGAGCAATGTTGGCCAAGACATGAGCCAAGACACGAGCCAAGACATGAGCCAAGACACAAGCCAAGCAAGCCAAAGACAAGCCCACCAATACCCAACCACAAAATCACAAAAACAGCCTACAACAGTCACTTGGGAAAAGCATAACTACCACCACACTATGAACCACCAGCTACCACCAAGCCCAGCTAAAACCTTACCCACCTAGGTCCAAAAAAGTCCTAGGGAACCAGTCCCAAAACACAACACAACTACCCTAAAAATCCAAATCAAAACAGCCTACCTAAAGCATAAAGCATAAAGCAGTCTTTCCATTTCTAGCTAAAAACTGAAAGACTATCTCCAAAAGTCTTTCCTTGTCTTCCCTACTATTAGAACTACTGCAGAAGAAGGTCAAGGAGCATTGATGAGCCTCGTCCACAAGCTTCAAGCCAACACCAAGCAACAAACACAACCTGGAGCATGTCACTATCAAATGTCTGCATTTTGTCTGTTTTCTTTTGTATTGTCAGTCTGTATTTGTAGCCAGTATTTTGTTATCTTTCAGCAACTAATCGTGGCCCTTAGATGATCCTCTAGGGTTGTATTAGATCAAGCATTGAGGCCTATATAAGGACCCATGCTCTTTTGTACAAGGCAGTTGATTATTGAATGAAAAACTTGAGCATTGTTCTCATTTCCAAAATCTTTCCAACTTGTGCTTTGTCTTAGTTGAAAGTCAGGCCTGATAACATCCTGTGCTAGGCTGTGGTTGTTGATCTAAGTCTGTGGCAAGTTAGATATCCCTGTGCATAGACTGTGGGGTGTTTTCTTGTTGTTTAGTTCAAGTCTGCTTACCTGTGCTTGGCTGTGGTAAGGAGTCTTAGCTAGTCTAGTTTGTTATTTGATTCCATGTATTGAGCTGTGGGAGTTGAGTAACATCCATATCCGGTGCTAGATAAAAGTCTAGGGTCCAATTCCTAACACACCCCTATAATATCACTGCACAAGGAAGACTCATTGTTCAAACAAGGGGTTACAATGCAAACAATGGGTAATGAAGGAAGACTCACACAAGGACTTACAATGTAAACAATGGGTAATAAAGCAAGGAAGACTCATTCTTCACACAAAGAGTTACAATGCAAACAATGGGTAATAAACCAAGGAAGACTCATTGTTCACACAAGGAGTTTCAATGCAACAATGGGTAATGAAGCAAGCAAGACTCATTGTTCACACAAGAAGTTACAATGTAACAATGGGTAATGAAGCAAGTAAGACTCATTGTTCATACCAGGAGTTACAATGCAAACAATGGGTAATGAAGCAAGGAAGACTCATTGTTCACACAATGAGTTACAATGTAACAATGGGTAATGAAGCAAGGAAGAGTCATTGTTCACACAAGGAGTTACAATGCAAACAATGGGTAATGAAGCAAAGAAG
This sequence comes from Heliosperma pusillum, assembly GCA_022085475.1. Lineage (NCBI taxonomy): Eukaryota > Viridiplantae > Streptophyta > Magnoliopsida > Caryophyllales > Caryophyllaceae > Heliosperma > Heliosperma pusillum. Next base: position 34,917 of record JAIUZE010074804.1, read on the forward strand.
ACTCATTGTTCAACCAAGGAGTTACAATGCAAACAATGGGTATTGAAGCAAGGAAGACTCATTGTTCACATAAGGAGTTACAATGCAAACAACGGGTAATGAAGCAAGGAAGACTCATTGTTCAAACAAGGAGTTACAATGCAAACAATGGGTAATGAAGGAAGACTCACACAAGGACTTACAATGTAACCAATGGGTAATAAAGCAAGGAAGACTCATTCTTCACACAAGGAGTTACAATGCAAACAATGGGTAATGAAGCAAGGAAGACTCATTGTTCGAACAAAGAGTTACAATGCAAACAATGGGTAATGAAGCAAGGAAGACTCATTGTGCACACAACATGTTACAATGCAAACAATGGGTAATCAAGCAAGGAAGAGTCATTGCTCACACAAGGAGTTACAATATAACAATGGGTAATAAAGCAAGGAAGACTCATTGTTCACACAATGAGATACAATGCAAACAATGGGTAATGAAGCAAGGAAGAGTCATTGTTCACACAAGGAGTTATAATGAAACAATGGGTAATGAAGCAAGGAAGACTCATTTTTCACACAAGGAGTTACAATGTAACAATGGGCAATAAAGCAAGGAAGAGTCATTGTTCACACAAGGATTTACAATGCGAAAAATGGGTAATGAACCAAGACTCATTGTTCACACAACGAGTTACAAAGTAACAATGGGTAATGAAGCAAGGAAGAGTCATTGTTCAGCCAAGGAGTTACAATGCAAACAATGGGTAAAGAAGCAAAGAAGACTCAATGTTCACACAAGGAGTTACAATGCAAACAATGGGTAATGAAGCAAGGAAGACTCATTGTTCACACAACGAGTTACAATGTAACAATGGGTAATGAAGCAAGGAAGACTCATTGTTCACCCAAGGAGTTACAATGCAAACAATGGGTAATGAAGCAAGGAAGACTCATTGTTCACACAATCACACAATGAGTTACAATGCAAACAATGGGTAATGAAGCAAGGAAGACTCATTGTTCACACAAGGAGTTACAATGCAAACAACGGGTAATGAAGCAAGGAAGACTCATTGTTCAAACAAGGAGTTACAATGCAAACAATGAATAATGAAGGAAGACTCACACAAGGACTTACAATGTAAACAATGGGTAATAAAGCAAGGAAGACTCATTGTTCACACAAGGAGTTACAATGCAAACAATGGGTAATGAAGCAAGGAAGACTCATTGTTCACACAAGGAGTTACAATGCAACAATGGGTAATTGAACTGAAACCTCTACAAAAATAGTGCTTTTCAGAGGCTACAAGGGGCCAGGGTGAACACTCCCTCACAAGTACACTCACTCACTCAGAAACCTGCACTAGGCCAGGCAGAACAGATAGGACTTTGCACCTTAGCACACAACCAGAGGTAGCAAAGGTTGTGTTTAAGACTCAAAACACACAAGTAATGATTCTTAGACACTGTAATCTTAGGTCACACACAAGTTCACTAAGAGTTACCATAATACTTAGCTTTGCTAAAGAATTGCAAATGAACAAAGTTCAGGTTTATATTAATTCAAGTCTGATTTCCTTAGGGTTACAAGCAGGCCTTATATAGGCAATTACAAACGATCTCCACCCTTGAAAATAATATAATCTAAGGGCTTTAAGAGCCTTACAATACTGATAAAGAAATGCAAAAAGTCAGCTAATAAGGACGAGCCATGACAGACTGCAACTGACAGAAAACAAAGCTGAAAAGTGCTCTTGTCCCTTGCCTTAAATGGTAATGTTGTTGAATTCCTTAGGGGTTCTTTGTCTGGCTGTTTGCTGCTGTTCTTGGGGGTTGAGAGGGACTGCTAGATACCTTCCCAACGTTCTTATTTAGGTTAAGTTGATCACACAAAAGTAAGGAGTCTTGGACAGATTAAATTGGACTTGTTCCTGCAGACTTCCTCAAATGATCTTCAATATGGTAGGCTGTTTTAGATGGACTTCCAGAACTTATTTGGAAAACTTGTCCTGGACTTTTATGTTGCTAAGGACCTTAATTAAAGGGGAAAAGAAGTTGGAGCCCTTGGTTGGACTCGTGCTGCATGAGAATTGGCTGGTTACTGGACTTGTTCTGGCTGGTTTTCTGAAGGATTGACCCTGCTCTGGTTAGTCTTGTTGTGGCTGCTCTTGCTGGTGTTCCTGCTGGTTCTTGACATAAGGGTGGGTGCTTGGGAGGTAGTAAGCTTGGTGTCTCTGTTGTGGGACCCCTGCCTGGGTGTAGGGTAGGTGGTAAGCTCCATGTTCTTGCTGTGACATTGTTCTGGCTGGTTGGAGGTTCAACTCCTGTTGCAAATTCTCCTTCCTGAAAAGGATTTGCCCTCAAATCCTCACTAGTGTCATCATCAGATTCTCCATAATATGGGCTTAGATCACCAACATTGAATGTACCATGCACTCCATACTCTCCTGGGAGGTCAATCTTGTAAGCATTAGAACTCAAAGGGACCCTCTGCTCTTGGACTCAGCTTGTTCTTCCTCTTGTCAGGAAACCTTTCCTTCCTTAGGTGCAACCACACTAGATCCCCTGCCTTGAACTCTCTGGATTTCTTTGGACCTCTTGCTCTGGACTTATACATTTTATTGGACTTTTCAATTTGTTGTTTCACCTTGGTATGCATCTGCATCATCTGCTCCACTCTGGTCTTTGCATCATAGGGCACCACCTTCCTTGCTACTGGTACAAGGTCTGTTGGCATCAAGGGGTTAGTGCCATAAACAACTTCAAAGGGGCTTTTACCTGTGCTGGTAGAGGGGGCTCTGTTGAATGCAAATTCTGCTTGAGCCAGCTTTAGATCCCAATCCTTCAAGGACTTGGAGATGATACATCTGAGGATCCTGCCCAATGTCTTGTTTGTTACCTCTGTCTGTCCATCAGTTTGAGGGTGGTGGGAGGTGCTGAATAGGAGCCTGGTCCCTAGCAGCTTCCAAAGTGTCCTCCAGAAGTGACTCATGAACTTAGAGTCCCTGTCAGATACTATGGTCCTTGGTACCCCATGGAGTTTGACAATCTCCTTGAAGTATAGGTCTGCAACCCCCATGGCATCCTCAGTCTTCTTGCAGGCAACAAAATGTGCCATTTTGCTAAATCTGTCCACAACCACCATGACTGAGTCCTTGTCCCTCTGTGTCCTAGGAAGAGCTACAATGAAATCCATGCTAACATCCTCCCAAGGCTTATCTGGAACTGGTAAGGGGGTGTAGGCTCCAGTCTGGAAGAATGACTTGGACTTCTGGCAAGCACTGCACCTCCTGATCACATCCTGAACGTCTCCCAACATCTTTGGCCAATAAAATTGTTCCTGCAGCATGTCATAAGTTTTCTGGATTCCAAAGTGACCAGCTAGGCCATTTGAATGTACCTCCTTCACTAGCAACCCCCTGTAAGGACCCCTTGGTACACACAGCTTGTTACCTAGGAACAAGAACCCTTCCTGCTCCCAGTATCTACTTCCACTCTTAGGAATGCCTTCCATCCTTGCCACCCAGTCCTCCTTAAAGTCAGGATCCTCCCTGTACAACTCCTTCATGTGCTCAAACCCAAGTACCCTTTGCTCCATAAAAGTCAGCATCATGGTTCTCCTTGATAAGGCATCTGCCACCACATTGTTCTTGCCTTCAATGTACTTGCTGGAGAATGAGAAGGACTGCAAGAATTCCACCCACTTAGCATGCCTAGTATTCAACTTGTGCTGCCCATTGATGTACTTGAGTGCCTGATGATCTGAGTGCAATACAAAAGGCTTGGGCTTCAGATAATGACCCCAATGGTACAAAGCCCTGACTATTGCATAGAACTCTTTGTCATATGTTGAATAGTTGAGCTTAGCACCACTCAACTTCTCACTAAAGTATGCCACAGGCTTTTGTTCTTGTGTCAAGACAGCACCAATGCCTATACCACTAGCATCACACTCCACCTCAAATAACTTGCTGAAATCAGGGAGAACAAGGACAGGAGACTCACACAAGAGGTCCTTGATGATGTTAAAAGACCTCTCAGCCTTGTCATTCCACCTGAATTCTCCTTTTCTCATACACTCAGTCAGGGGAGCCATGATGGAACTGAACCCCTTAATGAACCTTCTGTAGAAGGAGGCCAGCCCATGGAAACTCCTCACCTCAGTTATAGTCTTAGGGACCTGCCACTCCCTAATTGCCTTCACCTTGTCTTGATCAACAACAACCCCTTCCTTGGATATGATGAATCCTAGGAATTGAACCTCTTCCTGCATAAAAGTACATTTCTCCATCTTGCCAAATAGTTTATGCTTCCTCAATACATCAAACTGTTGGAGTAAATGTCCTCAACAATAGTGCGATCACATAATTAAATCTCAATAATAAGAATACAAAGGGATGACGAATATTATAGTCAACTGGTCAACATAAATCGGTAACGATTGGCTCAATTGAGTTTGACGTTACTGTCGTATGACGGTGGTGATCAGTTGATCCCTTGAGGTCACACCTAAAGAACAATCCCCTAATCATGTACATTAATTAATTGTATAGTGATACAGATTATTTAATCCCTTAAAATGAACTAAGTTTAAATTGTGAGTGAGAAATATATCTTATTGTAATATGATTAAATAAGATTCATTTTGGTAGTTTAATTGTTATATTACTAAGAATGCATTATGTTTATGAAACATTTGAGATAAGTTAAATTGGTCGATTATAATTACAAACTGTTGTAGATTATTTTTAACCAAATATGAGAGGACCCATTTTATTTACATGTAATTATAAAATGTGACTTAAAATGTTAAGTCTAATTTATTTGTTATGAAATTGCATTTAAATTGGTTAAATGCACATTTATAAGCAAAATTACATGTTACATGTCACATGTCACACTTGTGACAAATGACAAATTGCAAAAATAAAATGGACACCCATATTACAAGGGTGCACCGGTTTTGGTAGTGTACAAAAGGGTGATTATTTTTGTGTATTATTCTAATTAGGAATTAGACATAATCATACCCAAAACTATTACCAACACTCAACCTTTTTACATTGTTAAGAACAATTGGAAGTGACAACACCCTACCCATGTGGGGTGTGGGTGACCGGTTTTAACAAGCCAAAGAGGGCTTGTTTTTCCCTCTTAATATATACCATAACATCTCATTTTTGCATGGATGCTTATCTTTCTACAAAATCTCTATCTCTCACTAAAAGAAATTTGAGAAATTCTTCTTGTGTTCCTACACTAATAATATCATTACTAAGGGTAGTAATATATCTATTAGTTCATAATAAGGGCTTCTACTATTTAATACTAGTGTAGTATTTTGTAGAGATTAAGGGTAGTCTTGGGTGCAACTAATTGGAGAGTTTCTACTTTGAAACTTGGAAGATCATCCTCATATTACTAGCTCAAGATCAATATTTGAAAGGAGTTCAAATATTGTGCCCATTTACATATAATCAATGTAAGAAATGGTTCTTTCCTTTATATTTTGTTATGCATGCATAAGATTTATTTAGTTTAAGAGTAAACTAAATGTATTATGATATTAGAAGTGTCTAATATCGAGTTTAAGAAACTTACAAGCGGTATCAGAGCCAAGGTTGTTGCATGCATAATCGATTTATAGTTTTTTCGAGTTATGGTAACTTAATGAAAACTAGTAATTTGTGTTTTATAAGATAAAATCACAAAGTTATTTGCATGTCAATATATTCTGGTCCTAATATGATTTTAGGTCATTTTGATGATTTATGGAAATTTATAGTGCTCAAATATGATTTTTAGTATTTTTATTACATTTTAATGAGTAAAATGATGTTTAAAATACTAAAAATAGTTAGACTTACCTTATGAACTTGAAATTTGTACACAATATCACACATGCATTTTATTTACTGTATGTAAAATTTTGTGTGAAGTGGATTTGTTTCTTGTGATTTATGATTTTTATATGATAAAATGAAATAAATAAAGGTCAAATGGTTAAAAATACTTCCGCTTTGAATCTGAACATGAAATATTAGTATGTTGTCACATGCATGTTTTCCTGTTAGACTGAAAAATTTCAGACTGATGTGATTTGTCTAGCATGATTTATGGATTTTTAATGTAAAAATGGCATAAATAGTGACTAATTTAGCAAATAAACTTACGATTTGAATCTAATGATGAAATTTTAGTATGTTGTCACATGCATGTTTACCTGTCAGACTGGAAAATTTCAGACTGGTGTGACTTGTCTAGCATGATTTATGAATTTTTAATGTAAAAATGGCATAAATAGTGACTATTTTAGCAAATATAGCTAAATTAATTTTCATGTCAAGAGAAAATTTTTTCTGGTTGCATAAATGTCCCACATTTCAGATCTAAAGTTGAAAATTTAATATGATTAATTTTTTCATGCTTTATGTATTTTATTTGATAAAACCGATAAAGCGCAACCATTTTTCTCTAAACCGATTCGAAATTTTTAAACCATGATTTTTGACATTATGAGTGTCATGGAAATGTTCCAGAATGTACAAAAATTTTAAATTCAAATTTTGAAATTATTGTAATTAAATTTGGATTTATTTGATTAAAATATGATTTTAAAGTCTAATTATGAGCAATTATACAACAAGTTGAATTATTGTCAAAAATTGAGTAATGACTAATTTTTGAGGCCTAAATGAGTTGGGATAATTAACTTGGACTTAAATATGATTTAAGTATTGTTTGGTGATTTTAAAGTGTTATTATCACGCATTTCCGTAAAACCGGGTTATATTCGATATAAACCGGTAAGTAGAGCGATTTGGCATTTAACATGAGCATGTTTTGTACATATTATAATGCTGCATTTTATTTATGAATGTCATATTTTCAATTTATGAATGTCATATTTTGGTTTATGTAATTTGGAATTATGTAATTTTTCCTTGTATGGCCTTAGTTTTAATCGATATTGCCCGAAATGTAAGGGAATATTGATTCGGTTGTAATTTAATGTGATCTCGAATCACTTTATTGTATTACTTAATTTTACAGATGTATAATAGGAAATTATTGTAATTTTATTATATATTTTGTAACTAATTGTAAAACCGGAGTTTCCCAATGACGGTGCCTGATGATCACTATTTATATACATATTTTATGCTTCCCTTAGTTGCAAATAACTCGATTTACCGTCTTTCCTTGCTTATTCTATGCTATTTTAGCTAGAATATAGATTATGCCGCTTTTGTTATGTTTTAATGCAGATTGGATGCATTTGGAGCTTTTTGAGTAGATATGAAGCATGACGGAGTCGGATCATAGAAGCTTAGGCATGGGAATCGAGAATGAAAGAGAAGAAATGAAGAAAATCGAAGAAACAAGGCTTTTGAAAAGCTGCTCGATCGAGCAGGAGGCCTTGCTCGATCGAGTCGGGCTGAAGGTTGCTCGATCTAGCAACATACCCTTGCTCGATCGAGCAACCTTGTTTTTCGACGACTTTTTCCTATTTTCCTAAACTTTAACCTAATTAATTAGATTTTTGTATTATAAAAGGAAAGCTTGTCTTTCATACTTTCATATGCTTTTCTAGGCTTTTTATTACTTTTAAGCTTTAATTCAGAAACCCTAGTTTAATTTACTTTGCCTCCGGATTTTATTCATCAAAGACGATTGTCGTTAGTTCATCTTGTAATCGGTATTCTTCAATCTTTCTTAGTTATTTATTTAATTACCTTCTTGTTCTTAATTGTTCTTTGTTCATCCTTTCATTATTGTTAATCATGTTTGCTTTAATTATTATTGTTGTTGTTTATATCGTTATGAGTAGCAAATTTCCTTTCTAGGGTTGAAAGGGGATCTAGGATTGTTAGAAGGGGTAGATTAATTAATTGAATTGCAATTGCATGGTTATCGTTTGATTATCGTTTTAATTAACTAGTCTTGCAAATTAGGATTGACACCGACCGGGTTAAGACTAAGATAGGCTACGATAATTGAATAGAACTCGTTTAATGATACCGATTGCATGTTAAATTGTAGATCTAAAGGGCATAATTGAATCGACCGATCTTGTGACCTTAGATAACTTTATTGCATGATAATTGATTACTCCCTTACCCCTGAACAATAATCCTAGTGAACCTGTGACCCTAGACCTTTAATCTCATTGTTTTCAACCTTATTAGTTTGTTATTGCTTATTATTAGTTGTTATTATTTGCTTTTAGTTATTGTTATTGTTATTGTTATTGTTATTGTTATTGTTATTGTTATTGTTATTGTTTGCCATTAGTTTAGAATTATCAATCAAAACCTCGAAATTGTTACTTAGAGACGAACTTAGTTTAACAGATTAGAATACTACCGCCTCCCTGTGGATTCGATACCTTGCTTACCGATGACTATTAGTTAGTAGTGAATTAGGTTTTACTTTGATTAAGGTGACGCGACTTTACCCTTATCAAATTTGGCGCCGTTGCCGGGGAGGCAACAGTTTTCTGTTTGTTTCTACTTAGTTTGTCTTTTTTCGTCTCAGGGAACCTAAGTTCCTTGAGACAGTTCTCATCCTTTTCTTTAGTTTTTGTTTATGCCCAGGTGTTCTAGGTCCGTTCTCGTGCCCTACGATTCCTAACCAGAGAAGACTCTCCGGTCTAGGCGAAACTTTTGGAAGGAAATTCAAGAAGCGGAAGACTTGAGTACGCTTGAAACAGTTTACGCCGAATTCATCGCAGAAAAACCATCCTTAGAAGAGGATACACCTATTTCTGCACCTACTACAACCATGCCTACTCTAGCCAGCCACTCGGAGCCTACTGTTGCATCTATTCTCAAGGGATTTCAACTCCCTACTACGGGTAATAGTACTTTTGAGATTCGTCCATCTTATATCTCTTTGGTGGAGCGAAACATGTTTGGAGGGAGCCCTACTGAGGATCCTGCTAAGCATATGGAGAAATTCACTAACTATTGTTGCTCTATTCCTTTAACGGGTGGGGTGACACAAGATCAGATCAAGTTGGTGTTATTTCCCTTTTCATTACGAGACGGGGCAGAAGATTGGTTGAGTGAGTTAGATATGGCTGCACTTGGCATCACCGATTGGAATTCTTTGTCTCTTGCATTCTACATAAGATATTTTCCGCCACAGAAACCAATGCCATTCGAAGTCAAATCACAAGTTTCAAACAAGGTCCCAATGAGAACTTTAATGAGGCCTGGGTTCGCTTCAAAAAGCTTGTCAAGTCTGTTCCACATCATGGTTTTGATACTTGGTTCTTATGCAACCAATTTTATAATGGGTTATATGACGATCAGAGGACATTGCTCGATTCTGCTGCCAATGGGAGATTCCAAAATAACACTACCGATGCCAATGCTAGGAAGCTAATTGATGAGATGGCTACTCACACTGCTGAGTATGGGAATCCTAGAGGTAATGTGAGGAGAGGAGGTACGGATAATGCAGTTGCAGCTCAGTTGGAGGCATTAACTGCCAAAATTGCCGAGTTACAAACTTCAAAGTCCCTGGAAAATAAGCAAACGGTTCATGCCATGGTTCAACAAGAGCCAACCTGTGAACGATGTGGTACTATGGGGCATAATGCAGTGGAATGTATGAGTACGGTTGAGCAAGTTCTTGCCTTTCAATCTTTTAAGCAAGGTACACCTTACTCCAATTTTTACAATGAAAGGACAAAAGAGCATCCCAATCTATCCTACCGAAGTCAGAATGTTCTTAATCCTACCCCACCGCCACATCAGCAACAAGGTTCTTCTTATGTGATTCCTCAGAATCGCAACTTCCAAGGTAATTATAACCGCTCCAATCAAGGTGGCCAAAACTTTCAACAACCTCCACCTCCACCACCTCCAAGTAATGATATGGCGGAATTGAAAGCCATGTTGAAGCAGAGTCTTATGATCCAACAAAAGCAAGATGCTCAGATCTCACAGTTAATAGCTCATAATAAGATGGTGGACACTCAAATTGCCCAATTGGCAATTCAAAATCCACATAAGCAACCCGGTAATCTTCCTCCTCAAGGACACCCTCCACATGAACAAGCCAATGCTATCACTTTGAGGAGTGGAACCCATTACAAAGGCCCTGAAATAATAAGGGATGAAACCAATGAAAGCTTGGAAGTTGCTTATCAAAGTTCGAAAAAAGGCGAAAAAGGGGCTGAAATAGAGGTTGCTCGATCGAGCAGAACCCCCCTGCTCGATCGAGCAACCCAGAAAATTTGCTCAAATTTGTCTCGGGAAGTTTCTGACAGCTACAGTACACCAAAACTCGATCGAGCAAGTCCTCTGCTCGATCGAGCAACCCCTGATCAGGATGAAAATACTTCCAATTCATCTTCCAAAGCTAAAGAAGCCGAGCCCATTGTCATTGCACTTCTTTTTCCGCACCGCCAACATAAATCCAAGCTTGATAAACAGTTTGGGAGGTTTATGGAGGTGGTCAAGAATCTACAAGTGAGTGTACCTTTTACCGAGTTGATTACTCAAGTGCCGGCTTATGCAAAGTTCATGAAAGATATATTGACAAGGAAGCGGTCCTTTAATGAAGTGGAGACGGTTGCATTTACTGAGGAATGCAGTGTTGTGTTGCAATCCAGATCCCCACCAAAGCTAAAGGATCCAGGGAGTTTTTCTATTCCTTGTAATATAGGTTGCTTAGCCATAGACAAAGCCCTTTGTGATTTAGGGGCTAGTGTTAGTGTTATGCCATTTTCTATATGCAACAAGCTTAATATGGGTCAACTTACTGTTACAAACATGACCTTACAAATGGCCGACCGTTCTATTAAACACCCTTTAGGGATTTTAGAAGACGTGCCGGTTAGAGTAGGGAAGTTTTTCATACCAGTTGACTTTGTTGTCTTAGATATGGCTGAGGACACCCAAACTCCTATCATCTTGGGACGACCATTCCTCCATACTGCGGGGGCGGTTATAGATGTTAAGAATGGGAGACTTACACTAACAGTGGGGGATGACACTATCACATTCAACCTAGATAAGGCAATGAAACACCCCCCACTAGAAGAGACATGTCATAGGGTCGATATTGTGGATTTAACTATTAATGACTGTCCCCCTTTGCGTTTGGATAGGGATCCTCTGGAGATCGCCTTAAATTCCAGGAATGCTGAAGCTGGAAGCTCACGGAGTAAACTCAAGTCCATATGGTCGAGACCATTCACAAAAACCAAGGTGAGCAAGTTTGAGTCGGTTACGCTACAAACCGACAAGGGCGGAATGTTCAAAGTCAATGGTCAACACTTAAAGACCCATTACGATAGAGCATTTATAGGAGTGAGAGAGGTCGTTGACCTTTTCACTCTTGATCACCCACCATGACTTTGAGGTAACACGGTCGTGCGGGACCGCTATAAACCAGCGCTAACCGAGAGGCAACCCGACATTTACTTGTATTTCATTTGTAAATTTTATTTTTCGATTAGCCTAATTATTAATGTCATAGTTTAATTATATTTAGTGTGGATAGTTAATATAGTTGTGCTTTCTTGAGTGCGGTGAGGGAGCGATCTAACAATTTTATTGAGTGATTACAGCTAATACAATCGGAAATCGCTTTAATAATGAAGAAACGAAAAGAAAGAAAGGAGACAAAGAAGAGAAAAATGAGGAAAGCTAAAAATCATGGGTTGCTCGACCGAGCAAGTCACTGCTCGATCGAGTTTTCGTCTACACCCAACATCCAGCAACTTTATCAAACTCAAAAAGCTGGAAAATCTAGGTTGCTCGATCGAGCAAGCTCCTCTTGCTCGATCGAGTCGGTCAGTTCGAACCGGCCCGAAGCTTAAAAAGCCAGTTTTCACCAATTTTCTCTTCATTCCTCTTCTTATTTCGTCCTTGTTCTTCACTACCTCACCCTTATTCTCTCAATTACTGGTATTATCTATCCTTATACTTTCTTCTATTGTATTTTCTTTTAGTTATTTCCCCATTCCCTTTTGTTAGTGGTGTCCTTTAGGTTGCTGATGTTGGTTGATTGTGTGATTGTTGTACTGTAAGCGTCACAATGAGGACACTGTGATATTTAGGTTTGGGGGAGAGTCTTTATTTATGTTGAGTCTTTATTTATGTCGTGTGTTTAGTTTATTTAAAACAAAAAAAAAAAATCCATAAAAATTGAAAAATTTACAAAATCCAAAAACATGTTTTTTATTTTATTAGGTCGAGTCTTGGTGAATTGAATAACAATGATGATAATTTGCATTGTTTTTGCATTTGAATCCCAAATAAGTTATCCATGTACATTGTTTTGACTTACTATTTTTGAAAACAAAGCTCATTTGACAAGTCTTGACCGTTTTTTTACTTACCTTATGCTAATTAGATTTGGCAATTTTTGTTGGTAAACCACTTAAAATTCTGAGGTCTTTAGAGCTTCCTAGGCCAGGAACATCAATAAACTGGTCTCATTGTTTTTAGGCTTGAGTGTGGTACTCCTTGTGGAATGTGTAACAGCAAATTGCATAAGTGTGACATTCGTTTCTTGATACTATACGCGTTCGTTTGATAAGTGCATGAGGAAAGGTGATTCTTTTTGTTCAAATAAGCCTCACATAGCCAAAAAGACTTGATTTTATACCCTTATTATTGAGTTCTCTATGTTTAGCCCATTTGAGCATTTATAGCCTGTTTCATAACCTATCTAATAGCTACATTCCTAGAACTTGCCTACCTTATCGGGACAGTCGCAGTCGCAGTTGCATATTTTTCTTATCTACTTGTCTACTATGGTTGGGTCGGGATTTCAAAAAGAATATCAATTGGGTGTAGCAAGTATGTTGGCAATTGTGTCATTTATTCCCTTTGTTGAGAAAAGTTGTGAAGCAAAAGAAAAGAAAAAAAAATGATGAAGAAAAAGAAAAAAAAAAAAGATTTGAATTGAAAAAATGATGAAAAGAAAATCATGAAAAAGAAGAAAAAGAGAAAAAGAAAAAAAAAAGAAAGAAAAAATTGTTGCTTCATTGAATTATTCAAGGGATAATGAAAGGGAATTTACTAGAGTCTAATCCATTTTTCAGAGAGCAATATCGATCTCTCTCTTGTGTTGTCAAAGTTTAAGATGATTTCTCTAGTCGGTTTTGGTTTGTGCTAGTCTTGTAGATTTGTTTTGGTACGTGTCGCTGCGACTACCGGTCTTAGCCCCACATTCCCAAACGTGCCTTGGCACAACCCATTTCTACCTTCACCCATTAGCCTTCCTTTTTGTCCTGATTCATGTACTTTGTAGCGAATGCGTATTTGTTGGGGAAATTACTATCACCTTAGAATGCATGCATGTTTCATAAGTTGAGTGAGTGTTTCTATTTCTTTCTATCTTCACAAAACTCACCTTTACATAAACTTATGAGTGCTTGAGTGAATCCGCGAGAATCCGACAAATTGAGCCTTGCAAGATTGAAAGGTATTTGGTTTTGTCTACATTACGGTATCATGTAAAATCTTGGATTATGAGCTGCGTTTTCTACTTTCCCGTGCCTTTGAATTTGTTTTATTGGTACAACTTGGTCATTACTTTGTTATAGATATGGATAGCTTGGGATTTGTATGTGCATTAACATTAGCTTTGAGTTTTTCATTCACCATTTGTATGTTTGTCTTTGTTTGTGTCGAGTGCTTTGCTTAGGGACAAGCAAAGGATTGGTTTGGGAGAGTTTGATGATCACTATTTATATACATATTTTATGCCTCCCTTAGATACATTTAACTCGATTTACCGTCTTTCCTAGCTTATTCTATGCTATTTTAGCTAGAATATCGATTCTGCCGTTTTTGTTATGTTTTAATGCAGATTGGATGCATTTGGAACTTTTTGAGATGATATGGAGCATGGCGGAGTTGGATCGTAGAAGCTAGGCACGGGAATCGAGGAAGAAAAGAGAAGAAATGAAGGAAAGTGAAGAAAACGAGCTAAAGGAAGGTTTGTTCGATCGAGCAGTCCAACCTTGCTCGGTCGAGTCGTGGTCAGAGCTTGCTCGATCGAGCAGAAGGCCCTTGCTCGATCGAGCAAGTCTTTATTTCGGCGCTTTTTCGAGTTTTCCTTAATTTTAACCTAATTAGTAGGATCTTTTGTAATATAAAAAGAAAGCTCGTCTTTCTTAATTAGATATTCATATACATGCTTTCTTATGCTTTAGAATACTTTTAGGGTTTAAATCAGAAACTTTAGTTTAATTTACTTTTCCGCTGGATTTATTTCATCAAAGACGATTGTCTTTAGTTCATCTTGTAATCGGTATTCTTCAATCTTTCTTTGTTATTCAATCTAATTGTCTTCTTGTTCCTTAATTATTCTTTGTTCATCCTTTCATTGTTGTTAATCATGTTTACTTTAATTATTATTGTTGTTGTTTATATTATTATGAGTAGCTAAATTCCTTTCTAGGGTTGAAAGGGG
>JAIUZE010074806.1:0-22949 GCA_022085475.1 Heliosperma pusillum
TTGTGTCATGTCAAAACGCATAAGTATGGTTCTCATTTCATTTCTATAAGCATTGCATTCATGATTCACTAAGATTTGAAGCCTTTTTCACTTTAAATTACCCCTCAAAATTAGCCCCTTCATACAAGTGCTTTACAAAATAATAGCTACATGCAAAAACTGCCTACCTTTTGAGCTAGTAGCTAGACTATGGTGTATGGGTGCTCTTTTGAGAAGATATTCTTATCTGTTAAAGTGAATTTGGAAGAACAAAAAGCTCAGGAAGTGAAGTTATGTTCAAAAGAAAAGAAAAAAATGATGAAAAAATAGAAAAAAAAGAAAGAAAAGAAATAAGAGAAGAAATTGTGAGTATCTCCTAAAAATGTCAAATCAATGGAAGGAGTTTACCCTTGTGTTTCGTGTGTAATAAGCCAAATTGTTACTTCTGGCTTCATCGTTCGTTTTTTGGGAATTAATCGAAAGCTTGTATTGAGTATTCATTTATCATTGGTCAGTTGCTAGCTCATTCTAACCTTCACATGACCATAACTATTTGTCCACCTTTCACCCATTTCCCAAAGCCTTCTTCTTATTTTTCGGCTTCTTTTCTGTGTGCATTGTGATCTTTGACTTGTGTTTTGAATTGTTTACCCTATTAGACTGCGGACACATTTTCATAAGTCGTAGATAGGTGAGTGTCTCAAAAACATTTACACATAAAGAAATCGCCTTTTACATACATGAGTGTTCGAGTGTGCCGTAAGAGTCCATTTGTCAAAAGATCATGCAAAAGCCGAAATTCTGTAGTGAAATTTTTTACGCTACGCCGTTATGTAAATCTCAGCCATATTTATGTATCATTCTTGCCCACGTTGCTTTTGGGTTATGATTCATTATGTTTTCAAAGTCTTACGTTGAGATTTGTTTCTTGATGGTATAGTAGCCAATGCTTGCAACCTTGTCTTGGTATTGTTTGTTATGTTTGCTTGAGGACAAGCAAATGTTTAGCTTGGGGAGTTTGATAAGTGAATATTTGTAAATTCCCGAGCATTTGCCTAGAACCCGACGATTCAAAGAAGAAAGCTTGACCATGTGTAAGGCATGTCAAGAAGGTTCACTAACTTAAGAGAGAGAAGAAGCAAAGACGGTTTCGTAGTTGTCGGAAGATCAATCAATTGGGCGGAAGAATTCATCGCTTTACATCAAACCCTATCAAACAACCCGATTGTAGAAGTCAAGGGGGATTTTGAAAGTCGAGTCAATCAAAGGAAGATGAAACGTTAGTCAACCGCTTCTAGAAGACCACATAACCGATCGGGTAAGTGTGTACCCGATCGGGTATCCTTGCTGATCCAAGCATGACGGCTCCTTCTTCCTTATTTTGTCCTATGTGTTTAATGCCCGACCTCTTCTCCACGAAACCCTAATACTATAAATAGATGCTCTAAGCTCCTCTTCTAAGTACATCCACACAAAAAACAATCTAATCTTATATCTCATACAATCTTCTTACATATCTTTTTTAGAATAATCTTAAGTTTTCTCTTTAGCTTTAGTCTTTCTAGTTTAGATTATCTTCTACTTTTTTCTTTTGTTCTTAGTTTATTTCTGTCCATTTCATATCAAAACATTAGTTTAGTTCAATAAGAATTTCAATCTTTGTAGTCTACTTTGTTGGGTACAAGAGTTGTAATTCATGGTACGGTATTTCTATGCGAAGGATTTCTATTGTCGTTATCGCTTTCATTGTTGATCGTCATCTAGGTATTCCTAATTTATCCTTTGTTTATTGTTCTTTATTGTTTTTCATTTGATTGTTATTCTCTATTCATATCACTTAGATTCGTTTTTATGTTGTTATAATCATAGTTTCATTTCTCAGATTGTCATATAGTGTCGTTATTATCACCACATAGAGAGTCTAAATTTTTGTTAAAATCAAATAAATATGCCCATCTTAACTTTCATTGTTAATATCATCGTAGACATAAACATAATCATGAGTGAGTAGTCACCTTTCTAGGGTGTAGGGTAGCCATGTTAGATTCATTAAAAGATGATAATTGGATAAAAGAAATTGTGCTTTTAAAACATTGTGTCTATGCATGTTTGGACTTTAACGATAGTTGACGATTCTTGATCACAATCATTGACTAGTATGGAATTCTTTCCAAGGTAGACATAGGAGATTTGAATAGAGAAAGCATGACATAGTGGATTAAGAGCTAGTAAATCGCATAAAAAGCCTGCTAGACCATCTGATCTATGATTGTAATGAACACACCATTCTTACGAACGCGCAATGAATTATTTGCATATCCTAAATCCAATTTCATCAATATGTCAATCTACATGTGTGAACCTATTTCCCTAGATTCTTCTCATTATTGTTAAATCATCATTTGCTTTATTGTTTTCATTTTAGTTTGCTCTTATTTATGTTCTTTATTAGTTTAGAATTCAAAACCTCAAAACCCAGAAAATTGTTAGATAAAACTCAATTGTGAGACGATTCACAATCCATAGGAAATACCATCTCCTTGAGGATCGACCCCTACTTCCCTAATTACATTAATTTGTTATTAGCCTAGTCTGGGTAATTTATCTTTGCATCGGGCTTGCGACAGGCCTGATCAGAATCATTGATGCCACAACCCATGAGGTAATACTTGAAGGTAGACGAGTGAAAGACGTCTACCTAACCGATTTAAACACCTTATACGGACATACCATGTCTTGTATGAGTATAATGAAAAATGACCCTTGGTTGTGGCATAAACGATTTGGACATGTAAGTACTAAGACTCTTAATACTCTCAAGAGACTTGACTTGGTTGAAGGATTTCCTAACATAAAATTTAATCTTGATAAAATTTGTGATGAATGTGCTAAATGCAAACATGTTATAAGTTCTTTCAAATCGAAAAAGGTTTTGAGTACCTCTTGTCCACTACAACTCTTGCACATTGATTTATGTGGACCCATGAGAACTCGTAGTGGAGGAGGGAGTCGCTACGTTTGTGTCATTGTTGATGATTATACTAGATTTGTTTGGGCATTATTCTTGAGTTCCAAATATTAGGCATTTGATGAGTTTTTAATTTGGTTAAAAAGAATTCAAAACAAACTTGATTTAAAACTTGTTTCCATGCGAACCGATCATGGAACCGAATTTGAAAACTCATCATTTGGTGCTTACTGTGATGACAATGGTGTTGATCATAATTTCTCCGTCCCAAGAACTCCTCAACAAAATGGCGTTGTTGAACGCATGAATAGAACTCTTGAGGGCATGGCTAGAACCATGTTATTGTGTAGTAAGCTTCCTCGAAACTTTTGGGCCAAAGCGGTAAATACCGCTTGCTATATTAATAATCGAGTCATGATAAGAAGTTTACTCAATAAAACACCATATGAATTACTACGTGGAAGAAAGCCCAACATTTCATATTTTAGATGCTTTGGTAGCAAATGTTTTGTTCACAATAATGGTAAAGATAATTTGGGTAAATTTGATCCACGTAGTGATGAAGCGGTTTTTATTGGTTACTCAAATCATAACAAGGCTTATAAAGTTTATAACAAGAGGACTATGTTGATTGAGGAAATTGTACATGTCATTTTGGGATTAATCAAGAAGAAGCGTTGAACAATTCGAATAACAATGACCAGCAACAGTCCCAGGGACTATTACCTGTTACTAACGACACCAACTCAGGGGGAATCAAC
Source organism: Heliosperma pusillum (assembly GCA_022085475.1). Lineage (NCBI taxonomy): Eukaryota > Viridiplantae > Streptophyta > Magnoliopsida > Caryophyllales > Caryophyllaceae > Heliosperma > Heliosperma pusillum. Next base: position 3,709 of record JAIUZE010074806.1, read on the forward strand.
AGTAACTCTGCTGCTACTTCTCCCTCCCAGATTGTAACAGACCCACTGACTGTTGAACAGACAGAATCCTTCAACTCTGATGAAGAAGTAACATTTGACCAGGAAGTAACAGTCGCTCCCATTGTTGCTGATGAAAGGCAAGAAACCCCCTTCGTGCCAAGGAAGTGGAAACATAAAAGCTCACACCCTTTGTCAAATCTTACAAGTGACATCAGATCTGGAGTAACAACAAGAGCCTCTCTCAACAACTTCTGTGCACACAATGCATTTCTCTCTCAGATTGAACCCGCCAATGTCACAGTCGCTCTGACTGATGCTGACTGGGTAATTGCAATGCAAGAAGACCTTAATCAACTCAAGATAAATGAGGTATGACACTTGGTCCTTAGGCCACCTAATCGTACCGTCATTGGTACTAGGTGGGTCTTTCGCAACAAGCTTGATGATTCCGGAGAAATCGTAAGGAACAAGGCTAGACTAGTGGTGCAAGGTTACAACCAATAAGAGGGCATTGACTATGATGAAACCTATGCACCGGTAGCTAGGCTTGAGGCTATACGATTACTCATTGCTTTTGCGGCTCACAAAGGCATTAAACTCTTCCAAATGGATGTTAAAACCGCTTTTTCTAAATGGCTATTTGGAAGAAGATGTCTTTGTTGAGCAACCCCCGAGATTTTTGGATAACGATTTTCCTAATCACGTTTTCAAGTTGGACAAAGCTCTTTACGGTATAAAACAAGCACCTCGTGCTTGGTATGATAGATTGTCAAAATTTCTACTTGAAAACGGGTTTACAAGAGGATCCGTGGACAAAACCTTGTTCATAAAGTCACAGTCTGATGGACTATTGATTGTGCAAGTATATGTCGATGACATTATCTTTGGTGCAACTAATGAGCTTCTTTGTGTGTACTTTTCCGAATTAATAAAATCGGAATTCGAGATGAGCATGATGGGTGAACTAGGATTCTTTCTTGAACTTCAAATTAAACAAACAAAAGAAGGAATTCTATTTCATCAACAAAAATATATTAAAGAAATGCTTAAGAAGTTCGGGTTGACGGATGCTAAATCACACTCTACACCTATGGTATCTACGTCCAAGTTGGACAAGGATGAAAATGGGAAAAATGTAAGTGACAAAGTGTATAGAGTTATGATTGGATCTCTACTTTATTTAACCGCTAGTCGTCCCGACATTCTCTTTAGCGTTTTTTTATGTACTCGGTTCCAATAAAATCCGAAAGAATCCCATTTCAAAGTCGTCAAACGAATTCTTCTATATTTGATTGGAACCAAACATCTCCATTTGTGGTATCCGTTATATTGTCCCTTTGATCTTGTAGGATTTTCCGATGCCGACTTTGCGGGATGTACCATGGACCGAAAGAGAACCTCCGGGATTGCCACGTTCCTTGGACCTTGTCTCGTCTCATGGGGTTCAAAAAAACAAAATACGGTAGCTCTCTCAACGGCCAAAAGCGAATATGTTAGTGCCGCTCATTGTTGCTCACAACTTCTTTGGGTACGACAACAACTTCAAGATTTCGGTATGATTTATGACTCTATTCTTATTATGTGTGATAATACTAGTGCCATAAACATTTCCAGAAATCCCATTCAACACTCTAGGACTAAGCATATTGAGATTCGCCATCATTTTATTCGTAATCACGTAGAGAAAGAACATATTAAGCTTATTTTTTGCAAAACCGAAGATCAAATAGTGGATATTTTTACGAAACCACTAGCAAGAGAACAATTTGAGAAACTTTGGTTAGAAATTGGTTTAATTAATTATATGTTATTCGTGTGTGTGTGTCTAATCACTTGCATGATTGACGAGAATTGGCATGTGAGTATACTCTTCTTTATTCTAATTCATTTGTGTGTCAATTTACCATGATTTTCCTGCACATTTTCGTTCTTAACTGCATATTCAACAACCTGACTATCTTGTGTTCCAATTACCGCCACCTATCCTCTTTCTTTTTCACCCACTCAAATTAAAGACACCCAATAAACTTACTCACCTTATCCCTTCCTCTCCCAACCGACACAACCCTTCACTTACCCACTTTCTTACCCTAATAAAACCTACCCTTTACTATGGTCAAAACCTCATTCAACACTACCCTTCACATCAAATCACCCAAACACATCATGTTCACATCTCCAACCCCACCATCAGCCTCAACCATCTCCACCTCACCTCTCACCTCAACCGTTCCCGAAACAACAGAACCCTCTCCCTCATCCCCTCAACCCACGCCTGCTTCCGATGAACCCATCATTGTCGAACCCATTTGTGTACTACCACCGCTTGTCCCTTCCCCAACACGAAAACGATCTTGCTATGAGCCTCCCTTGACCGCATCTCCACTTGTCACTGAAGCTCCTGAAAATGATGGGGTAAATCCCGATGGAATCTCACTGGAATCAAACTCCAAAAAAAGGGGAAAAGGTAAGATTCCGGCACCTGCTCGGAAGCCGGTCACTGGTAAGCGTGGCATATCTGGGTCCATGCCGGTCATAATCGAAGATGTCGATAATGATGATGATGACGTTGGTAACAATGTTTTGGGGCACCGGTGACAAAACCGACCTTGAGGAAGATGAGCCAATCCTCAAGCGGGCCTCTATACGAATGCATGGTACTCTTCCTCTCCCACTTTTACCTCCTTTGGCCACGCTCGGAAGAGATCTCCGGTAGATTTTCCGGTCAGACAGTTACTCTCCCAGATCGAGAAAGCCACTCTATTTATAATTTCAATTGCAAGTGCGACCTGTAAAACACCTTGCAATGAGTGGGAGGAAGTGACACAAAAGAGACAAGAGAATCGGTAGCACACAACTTGTCGAGACAAGTGGGAGAAATTGTAGGAGGAGGAGTCCTCCGCAATAGTGTTGCTACATGCACAACTTGTATCGGACAAGTGGGAGATTGTTGGAGTAAGTGTCTTCCACAATAGTGCATTTATATAATAAATCTCATTTTGGAATATACGTGGCATGATTAGTATATTTTGATACTCCACGTCAGTTGATTAACGTAAATCGGTAACGCTTGGCTGACTAGAGTTCGACGTTATTGTCGTATGACGGCGGTAATCAACTGATTCTTTTAGGTCACACCTATAGGATGAGACCCAAATAGAATACTAATTATTTGTATACGATACAGTTTAATTAGAGCATTACATATATTTGATATGTACGTTTAGTTACGAGAGTTATTTATTGGAAATTGAGTTGGGAACTCATTCCACTTAAGTTTATTAGTCAATTATACAATAACTGACTGAATAAATTTTACGTCTTATTTTAATACGATTAAATAAGATTTAATTTAGTGATTAATTGTTAATTCATTAAATTAGTTGAGGTACTGCATATATTTTGAGGTAAAGGTAATTAGTTAATTATATTTACAAAGAGTTGTAAAATAAATTAACTGGGCATTGTGGGACCCATTATATATTGATATAATGGTAAAATATCACTTAAAAGTTAAGTACAGATTGTTTATTAATTTGAGTCATATAATTGTTATATGATCAAATTAACACTTAATTATGCAAGATAATTAAGCATATGATTAATAAGTATTTGTGGGACAAATATCAAAAATCAAAATGATCCATATAAGACACATGTGGACCGGTTTTAGCTAGTAGAAAAACAATCATGTTTATTCTCTACTAAATCCACACTCCACCTTATGTTATGACATGTATGACACATGATCATGATCATTATTGTGACAACCCTCGCGAATGCGGAAATAATAAACAAACAAGCATGTGAATTATATTGCGGAAATAGGTAGTTTTTAAAAACTTTTAAACATGCAAGTTAAATAAAACGAGGAATGTCAAAACATTACAACTAAGTACGGAAATACAACAAAGAGACGGGGTCTCTTAAAAAGTTAACAAAGAACAAGTGTTTAGCAAAACTAGCTAAAATCGTCTAGAGGTGAAACTTCCAGGGACAAAGCCCGCTAGCTCACACCCGAACCCCAAAATATCATAGCCAAAAAGTCATCCAAGCACGCAACCTGTTCATCCATGAAAAACATGAACGCCACAGTCAGTGGGGAGTAACTCCGGGTTCTCCCAGCCATATCACATTAAACGTACATATAAGGAAATACAAAAGTAAATCATGCATATATAGATATACATGTGAGGTACAATAAGAATAGATAGGCAATTCTATAGATAATGATAAGATCATGTGGAAATCAAATCCGAAACCATCATGTTATTCAAAGACTCGGGGAAGACACTCTTAGGCAACCGAATACGCTCACTAGGGCTTGTATCTCACCGTTAGCGGTATAAGATTGATAAGATTGAGACTCGACAGACAAACCAAGTCAAGTCATGCGATGATCACAATAAATCCAACATATTATCATCCATTCACGAACCAAGACATTGACGGTGTCCAATCATGCAATGACCATGAATAATATCATGAAATCACGCATTCAAGGAACGACGACAAAAGACGACATCTATCACGGTAAATGAAACGCACTAGCACCGTGTACATGGCAAGTATGATTAAAAAGCATCCACGAGATAAAGCATTTCCCTGAACGCATACACGATAAAGCATTTCGCGTATGTAGACTAATTTCCTCCTGGTAGGAACGATAATTAAACGGCTCCTAATCTAAACCTGGCCAGATTCCCGGAATCACATTTTTCGATTCGACATGCGATAAAGCGTTTCGCATCCAAGACTCGGTCTTACAAAGAAAACGTCGAGTACCCCAAATTCGGTAGATCAATTCACGAAAGAGGCGGAAAAGCGCTCAAGCCTCATAACAAGCGGTACGCTACATGCAAATAACACCACCTCGCAAGTACACAACATTTGACGGCCAGGTCGATCAACGCATAACGTTCAACTCCCAACAACGTCGTCGTATGCCCACTAACACATGCATTTAAGCAGTAGGATACCTCTTCGTTCCGACATTCCAGCCTTACAAACAGGAAGGTAGCCAAGGGAATGAGAGTACAAAGCACAAGACAAAATAGTGCTCAAACCGTATCATTTGTAAAAACCAACTCAAAGTGGGAACATACCAAAAACCGTCACAAAACATGTGAATAGGGAATCATATAAGTTCAAATATGATAAACATGAGTCAATACATGATACATAAGCATTAGAACAAGTTTGTGAAGCATAATGAATAAAAACATAGATCACCTCTCCAAAACAACGTTGTTTGGAAACCAACGAAAACAAGGGTCCACTTCAAATGGTCATAACTAGAGTTCTATATATGGGAAAGCAGAAATTCCAAGTCTCGGTGATAGCTTAACGTCTTACGGTTCCAACGAGATGTCACACACCCAAAACAAGCAAGTAACAAAGGAGATATGATCATTTTACGAAAAGGGGTCAGTGCAGGAAAATTTATGTTGGCAGCGTGTGACGCAGCCTGCGTCACCACGACGCAGCCTGCGTTCTACGACGCAGCCTACGTCCCCCAACGCAGCCTGCGTCCTTCACGGGATTCAAGGACGATCAAAAATCAACATGTTATCAACAACAAAATCCTCATTTATCATCACAAATCATCAATTCTCATATCAATTAACAACTAACAACAACCATCAACAACAACACAAGTCCTAAGCATACTAACCAAAATCTAAATACGATTACTAGCCTAGAAAACACATAAAACACGTAAATGATATCGAGTAACCCTTCACCGTTACCTTTTCGCGTCTTTAAACGGTTTCTAAACCTTCCTAGTCTCCACCTACATACAATTAGATAATAAAAGATGAATATCATTCACCTTGAGAAAGACGGATAATTTAAAAAGCGAGAAAGACGATACTTTTAATATGAATACGGATAGAGGAAGGTAAGAGGAGAAGAATGAGACGAACTTACGCGAATTTGAGCGAGAAATGAAGGAGTAGTGACGATTTGAAGACGGATCAAAAATGGAGGCAAGGTTTCTTTGGTTTTCTTAAGGAAGAAGAAAGATATGAGTTGTGAGGGAAAGAATTAGGTTAAGGTGAGTATGAGGGAGTATAAGGGAAAAAGTCAACGAAAGTCAAAGACGGCTCAAAAGTCAAGAAAAGTCAAAGGCGACTCAAAAGTCAAGAAAAGTCAAACTCGCCTTAAGACGGGATTCTCATGGAATCTCGCGGAAATTCCAAATACGAACTCGGAAATTGTAAATTCGACTCGAAAAATTAAATTTACGATTAAAACTAAAATTCGCTGAAAAGTATCCGTAAAATATTTTTACTAGAAAAATAGGGTACATTTCCGGGTGTTACAGATAGCATGCATCAGACAAATTGGCATATCCAACTATCCAAGTATCCATCACCTAATCAATTGTCATAATGAAACAAAATTAACTAAACTAAACTTAAAAAACAACTAATAATAAAAATACCTGAAGTAATATTGATTGATGAAAGCACCGATTGACGACTGTAATATATGGGAAAATTAAAAAAGTGGAGGAAAAAAGAGATTTATGAACTGATCAAATTGATGAGCCATAAGAAGAGATTAAGAGGTTTTATATAAATAAATTTTCCAAAACTAATTACGTAATTGATTAGAATATTAGGAAATATGGGATTCAATAATTTTTACCCAGTTCAAAGACCTAACAATTATCAAAAGTTAGAGAATGAGATAAGGGGAGATGTTGTTTGTTGGAAAGTGTATTATGTTGAAAATTGAAATCTTCTACAAGTTTCCTGACTCTTCTATTAATAGAAGTTCTATTTTTTTCCCCAAATTACTTGTTGAGTTGTACCTTCGGTGGAATATTGGGTTGGGCCTAAAAATTGAAGTTAAGAAAAATTAGATTTCGGTCCTTAGGTCCAGACCGTAACATTTCGGGTTTACCCTAGACCGGACCGAAACCCAAATAGAGCAATGTAATGGACCTAGGACAGGACCGAAAAATTACGGTCCGGTTTCGGTCTGGACCAAATGGTCCGGTCCGGTCCATTTTTCCGGTCCAGACCTAATGTTGCTCAGCCCTAGGTGCAGTTGATAGATGCTGGGATCCACATGTTGGGTGTTGGGTGCTAAGATCAATGAGACAATAAGCAGCCTCCTTCTGATTTTAGTATTATGCATCTGCTCATCAAGTGTGATTCTGGTGGTCAAAACATCGAACAAAATTTGCTCATGGAGCTAATATTTAGGTAATGCCAGAAAAATGTTAAGAGTACAATCTAGACGTTTGTGAATAATTCAGATTTGTTGTGGTCTGGGCCTACAGAGGTGCAGACATACTGTATGTTAGAACCTCAATATTCCGTTTGTTATGTTCTAGAGTACTCAGTGTGTATCGTTTGTAGAGCGCGCTATTTGTTTGTTGTGTTTTAACTTTGCTCAAGGGGGCAAAGTGCATTTTGGATAAGTTTGCTACCTTTGCCTATGTTGGCAAGGTGTATTCTTCTTTGTATAGTAACTTTGTTTGCTACCTTTGATTGCTTTGCTTTGTTCAATTAGCTTTGTTTCGTGCAAGCAGTATTTGTGGTCGACTCTCGTTTGATTGGTGGCCCTAGGATTTGTGTTAACCTCTTTCAGTCACAAGTGTCACGCTTAAGTGTAGGGGGTAAAGGGTGCGAGATTCATGTTTGCCCGGTTGTGGTCGCTACGGTAATACTCCATATTTCTATGTATAAGGGACTCGGCCGAGTAGGGTTTACTTGACCGAGTGGGTTGTGCACTCGGCCGAGTAAAGGCTACTCGACCGAGTGGAATTGGTTGATGGTTGGAACAGTATTATGTTCTTGCGTACTCGCCCGAGTGAGATCGGTACTCGTTCGAGTAAGTTGTACTCGACTGAGTAAGTTGTACTCGACCGAGTAAGTTGTACTCGACCGAGTACGACGGATTTCAAGATTAAGTCGGGCGGTTGATTAAGGGTTAATAAGAGGAATTTATTTTCATAGTTCAGTTTACGCTTTCATAATTACAAACCCTACTCTCTCAAACTCTGTTTAATTCCTCAAGATCAACCTTTAATCATCTTGTGCCGGATCGGATCTTTCGCTATCATGGTTGATTTCTTTGGTAAGTGTTCTTGTTTGTTATTCGTTTGTATTCTGATTGTAACCCTAACTGCATTAGGGGGAAAAGGGAATGAGATTGTTATTGATTGTATGAATATTGATTGTTTAGGAGGGGACTTCATAGAGAAACGCTTCTAATTGGTTGTTTGCTTACTGCGGATTTTCAATAAGGTAGGGATTCCCTACTCAGTGTTTGTATTGCTAATTAATGTTATGAGATTATATGATTCTTGATATGTGATTGATGATGACGTTGATGGAGTTCGGGTTTGGTGTTTTGAGATGTTACTATGGTTACTAGTTTGGTGATTCCGTTGAGAGACGGATCACAACACGAGTTCGCCCCCGTGGTTATCCCGCCACGTGGGGGATGTGCACATTAATGTTCCGGGTTCTCTCGCTACGGTGAGAGGGTCTTTCGACGCCGTGGCTGCAGTCCAGGGTCAATTGGTGGGGTTTTTAGAGCAGGGATGGTAACCTGAGTCTAATGTGATGTCCGCTGTTGTGACCCTACGGTTTCTCTTTCCCTTGTGCTTATCTTGTACGTTGGTTAGTATATGCGAATACTGACCCCTTTACTGTTTTATAAAACTGTTGTGATCCATTGGGGGATGGTGAGCAGGTGATCGCAGGTAATCGATAGAGCTTCGTTGGGATCGAGGATTGGATCACTGTGTCGTGTCTTAACTTATGCCTAGTAGTTGGAGTCATATACATTGTTTAGTTTCTTTACTTTATCATTTGTTGAGTTTGGATTATTGGCCAGACGGTATGCAGTATGTTTTGAGGACATCTATTTGATATATAAACATTTATTAAATAAACATTGTTTCCTTTAGCGCTTGAATTGATATGTACCACCTCGAGCAACCAAGATAATAGCACTCTCATGTGCTAAGGGGGTCTTCTAAGGCACCTTTGTGTATGGGGGTGTTAAAGCTACCCTCTCTAACACTCTAATATTGTTAACGACATTTGCTTGTTTGGACCCTGCAGACTGCCGCCAAGCTTGACTGGCAGAGTTTGTTTGTAAAAATGTGGGGTTTTTTTGTTTTAACAATGTGAAGCACTATTTTGAAGATTTAGTTTTGAATATGATACTACCAATAAAATTTTATTTGAATAAACGATGGGCACGAAAGTTAGCATTATCAAGACTTGGTAGACTTAGGATTTTAGTGTGAAGCGCAGACTCTCCTAAAGGATTCAAAAGTATCAAAGTTAAAACCCAAAATGTTTCACTGTAAAGTTCACAAGGTTCCAAAGCATAAGACTTAAAAAGTTTCAACGTAAAAGTTAAAAAGATTCCAAGAATAAGACTTACATGCACTTAGGAAGGTGCACATGAAGACATAAAATCTGGTGACTCGGACTCCTGGTCCTTCTGCTTGTACCTTCTTCAGGCCCCACTGGAAGAATACCCAGTATGTCCGCTAGAAGGAGTGCCAACAGGTTCCCCCTGGGGAAGTATCTACTGAATTCAGGGAGAACGGATCCAACGAACCTTGCCGAGGAATGCTCCAGGAGATTCTGTTAGAGCCTAGATGAAATACCTCTTTAGGTGGATTATGTTGCATAGCTTTTTTATGATTTTTCCTTACATTGTCATGAGTCTAGCGGAGAAAACAAAGCTTGGTGACTTTGTTCTCTTGGATCTTGTAGTATGAAACTCATGCGGACTCTAGTGGAGAATAAACTAGCAAATCCCACCGGAGAAAACTTTCGGCATATACTACCAGAGGAAACTCTAGCATCCTCGGTGAATTTTTGTAGAGGCTTATGCTCCTTACATGATTTACACACTTCTATTGTGCGAAACATGCAAAGAAGCAGTGGACTTCCACCAGCACAAGAGTGCTGAGCATCAACTTGGTGTGTGGCGGCCAGCTTGTAGAGAATCACAGGCTCCTTTTTAGGTCCATATAGCGGATGTATGAGGGTCTTTCCTCCGGACGTTTCCTCTTATCCGTTTGATGTATGACAGGTGCTTTTGATCCCCCTTGGTACTTAAAATTTGAGCACATGACTTACAGGGGCATACGAGACATAACTTTAATTAGAAGTTGTCCCATAGTGGCCATCGCATCTGCCTCCATGTTTTGGTTCTCTAGGACCTGCCTGACCATGAATGAAATGAGCTTGCTTGACTGAGCACCTGGTGGAATGTGGTTTGTAGTATTTTGGTTGTCGTATATCTCTTGGATCCCTAGGGTGTGAGGAACTCTACGGTAAGGTGGTGGTTCATGGTGTTACACCCACTCACGGGCTCTTGTGCTACCAAAGGCCACAATGTAAGATGATGGACAACCAAATATCAAATAACTTAACTGCTTATTGATCCTCGAAAAAACGATAAAACATTGCTCTGCTAGTGTGGATGTGGCATTTAGGGTATCCACGGGTTTTCGTTTTGAAAAGAGTCGCCATCGAGTTTTAAGGAAAATTCGAAAACCATTTTAGAAATGAGATTTGAGTTCGTTTTTAAAAGTATGTGAGGGGAAATCATTAATAAAACACCCACCCCGCCCGTTGGAAACAAAAACCTCTACTAAGGACCGTGATGGCATAATTAGGATAATACTATGATCGTTAAATGAAAGTGCAAACATCTTTTTACTTTAACATGTAAGACGATTTCTAAGTCATTTAATGCATTAAAGCTACTATGTCCAAGTGATTTAGCATGTGAGGTTGATTTAAACTAAGCTATTCTAGCAAACATTCACAAACATGACAATGGGAGCCGCTGGGAGCTAAATTATTACAACCCGGACGGTTCTTGTCCACTCGATGCATAAAATAAATTACAACACGAACTATATACAAATGGACTAACTATGATCCAGAATTATTATTATTGTCGAAATAAACATATAAAATAATAAGACAAATTAGCAACATCAAATTAACTAAATTAACTAGGTTGGGTAATTAACTATGTTAGACAATTTACAAATCATATTACATTAATCAATTAGAAAAATACTAAACAATGTCAAAATAGACTAAGAAAAAATTATTTCTTAAATCAACTAGGATAGATAAGTAATTGAAACAAGATAAAAACGAAATAATTAACCTCTAAAAAAATAGTGCCCTCAACACGGCCAAAACTAGGCCAAATTCAAATCGATTTTAAATATTATTTTAGCCCTGAAATGTCATAAATTGGATACTATTCATGCTCATTTTAAACTAGCGACAAAGATCGTTAGAGAAAGTAAATACGGTTTATTTACATGTTAATTAACTACGTCTAGTTATTTAATCCTACATGTCTAATTCATTAATCTAGCTGGTTAATCATGTTACATTTTAATTAGGTTACATAAATCGTCATATGAAATTTACATGTTAAAATTGACGAGCAAAATAAACTACATACAATATAACAAACTAAGAAAAACAAGAAAACTAAAGAATAAAAAGGAGACCTTAACAAATACACATGACTCGACATAAGGCTAGGCACAACATTCGAGACACATAAATAGCATACTAATGCTAGACAAGTTCAATTACAATGTTAGTTCTTTTATTAAGTTAAAACCGTTTAATTGCTAGGACACGTAAACAATTCAAGACGCAGCCGATTAACGGTTTTCAGCCTTTGCACGAGTCAACAGGAGCAATTAAAGACGGTATCTTATAGTCATACTCATAATATCCTAGTCCAAGTTTTTTAGTTTGTACATTAGATGATAATAATAATAATTACATAATAAGTTATTAACGTACTATGACATGTTAATGATAAATAAATAAATAAAAACAATGATAAAAAACAAAATTTAAAAGGGAGAAGAAGGAATTATTGCACCCTCAACATACATGTGAGTTGAGACACCGTCTCGTAATCGTTAATTTAAGTTGATTAGATGTACATCGGTTTCTTTGACAATTTTTGCGCATAAACAAGGGGTGCAAATAGCGCTTTTCAAAATATCTTTTGAAAGGGCAAAAAACCTCTGTTTCTGGACTTCTTGGACATTTTGGAAAGGTTGGAATCTGAAATTTAACGTAGTTGTGTTTTTTTTATGGGTAATGACTGGAACTATGGGAAAAATACAGTTAAAGGTGGCTTGTCGCAAACTCGTATTGGAATTCTGGGCTTCTAAGGTTGTGTGGGGCTGTTTTGTAAGGTGTGATACACGGATTCGCGATCATTTCCAAACTGTGGTGCACGGGAAACCACGGATGGAGAAACGAGGGACAAGCGTAGAAATACGCATTTGTGAGAAGTTGTAACCGTTTGAATACTTCATGCCATGTCAAGACACAAAGTAATGACATGAATACTAAGAACTCGTTACCCTTAGCATTCTATGTCTAGAATGACTCTCGTGGATGACAATGAACACAGATGTTCATAGAAATCTGGAGTAAGGGGTGAGGGTACGCATTAGGAAGCTTAATCGAACACCTAATCCCGCCCGCCTTGATAGCGGCCTCTACTAATGATTAGGGAAACTCTTCTATACTCGATATGTAGTCGGTTATATGCATGCAACGCAACATCCACGTTTTAATTCTAGCATGTGAATTAAACTATGTCGGTTGACATGTAGTTTGGCAATCAATTATGTCGAAATAGGAATTTAGGTTTGAATTACGTGTAAGAAGTCAATTAAATCATACAATCCTTACAATAATTAATGACTAGATAAAATTGAAAGTCATAGACCTCTAATTAGACTCCTTTAATTAGTTCATTAACTTATATTAACTTAATGATTTAGGATCTAGTTAGCATGCATGCAAATATAAAAGCATAATTATAAAGATAAGATGAAATTTCCTTACAATGGGAATTTTTGGCCAAAATGGGGCACAATAAGAACTTCTTCCTATTGTTCTTGAGCATATTATTTGACAGTCCTAGACCTCTAATTAGACTCCTCTAATTAGTTCATTAAATTACATTAACTTAATGATTTAGGATCTAGTTATCATGCATGCAAATATAAAAGTATAAAAGAAAATATAAGACGAAAACATCCTTACATTGGAAATTTTCGGTTCAATATGGGCACAATAAGAACTCCTTCTTATTGTTCTTGAGCATGGAATTAGTGGATGATCCTCCATAAACCAACCTCCAAAGTAGAAGGCCTCCTTCTTGTTGCACCCAAGAATCCAACCAAATAATCTTAGCTTATTATTAACTAGATAATAAGTAAGGTAAATACTACTAATATTATTGTATTACAACACTAGTAATATGTAGAGAATATTAGTATATATGAGAGTTTAGAGAGAAGTTGGGGATTTTAGAGAGATATCTAAAACAAGTGAATAATAAGCAAGCATGAAATGAACAACCAAGTGCTATATTTAAGGGGACTTGGCCGGTCATACCATCACCAGAAGGATGATTATTTTGCTTATAATATTCTCATGCAAATGACTTGAGTGTGGGTAAGAGAATGATAATGATCATGTGTCATAACATGTCATAATCACTTGGTGGAGTGTGGAATTGGTAGAGTAAAATCACTAGTGATTTTGTCTAAACAAAACCGGTGCACATGAGTCCACAATGGACCATTTTGATTTTTGATATTTGTCCCACAAATACTTATAATCATATGTTTAATTATCTTGTATAATTAGATGTTAATTTGATCGTATAATTATATGACACAAATTAATAAACAATATGTACTTAACTTTTAAGCGATATTTTACCATTATATCAATATATAATGGGTCCCACAATGCCCAGTTAATTTATTTTACAACTCTTTGTAAATATAATTAACTAATTACCTCTACCTCAAAATATATGCATAACCTCAACTAATTTAATGAATTAACAATTAATCACTAAATTAAATCTTATTTAATCGTATTAAAATAAGACGTAAAATTTATTCAGTCAGTTATCGTATAATTGACTAATAAACTTAACCGGAATGAGTTCCTAACTCAATTTCCAATAAATAACTCTCGTAACCAAACATATATCAAATATATATGTAAAGGACTAATTAAACTGTATCGTATACAAATAGTTAGTTTTCTATTTGGGTCTCATCCTATAGGTGTGACCTAAAGGGATCAGTTGATCACCGCCGTCATACGACAATAACGTCAAACTCTAGTCAGCCGAGCGTTACCGATTTACGTTAATCAACTGACGTGGAGTATCAAAATATACTAATCATGCCACGTATATTCCAAATGAGATTTATTATATAAATGCACTATTGTGAAGGACACTTACTCCAACAATCTCCCACTTGTCTGATACAAGTTGTGCATGTAGCAACACTATTGCGGAGGACTCCTCCTCCTACAATTTCTCCCACTTGTCTCGACAAGTTGTGTGCTGCCGATTCTCTTGTCTCTTTGGCGTCACATCCTTCCACTCATTGCAAGGTGTCTTACAAGTCGCACTTGCAATTGAAAATTATAAATAGAGTGGTTTTCTCGATCTGGGAGAGTAAATGTCTGACTGGAAAATCTACCAGAGATCTCTTCCGAGCGTGGCCACGCATTTCCAGTTACTACTCCTCGAGTGGCCCGAAGATGTTAATACCCAACGTGGGTGGACAATTCCTGTAGAACCATCTTACACTGTATGATCCAGATCACCATGACCCAGAAGATGTCCATCAGCCTTCTTTCACGGCACGACCTAGAACAAAAACCAAAGTCAATCGGAAACTACACCGACTCAGGTAAATGGTCGCCAGTCTAAAGAATCGACTCATAGGAATAAAATAAAAATCCCCGCCACGACCAGGCTTCAACAATTTTGATAAGGGACTCTATTATGGTCACTACCCGACACGGTGTCTCAACAGTCTGTCTATGTAAACGACCAGTCATCTCCATGACCCCATGGTGTTGAACCAACCATCGATCGACTTACAATCTAGTCACTTCGAGACGTCACCTCAAATGAGTGACTAGGGACAAAACACTGAGTTCATCATGTTCACTTGAATTGGGTTCAACTTTTCTTTCAACCAATTCGGATAAAGAAAGTATTAAAATTTAGTCAAACTAAATAAGGAGTTTTTAATGAAACTCTAACGATGAATGCGATTATCTAATATTTGGAAAAATTTATACGCTATCAATAATTTTATATCTCATAATCTCTAGCAATTCAGGTATATATTTTAATCCCCATTGAAATGACATGACTATCATGTTCAGCCTGCAAAAGGTATGGCTAATGGATTAGCAATACTTGCATCTTACTCATCTTTTTTATTGCTATTTCTCTTTGTCAATGTAATATCATACTACATAAAACTTTCTGAGTACGTGTCTAGGTTTGAATCTAAACTTAGGACTCTTGGCCTAAAGGTAGCTCCCACTGTTTTACCAGTATCATAGGATAAGGATATACAACTATAGGAATTACTTCTAGTCCCTCCAATAGTGTCGAATCCAAGCTACTTTCATATGCATCATATGCTCAGTTTGTTGCTCTTGAAACATTTTCTCCCACTATGTCTTATCAAGAAATAATCGTATTCTTATTGAAAGACAGCATCATGAGTCACAAACGCTTTGTTCTCGTGGTCAATTTAGGATTATTGAGCACTTGTTTCATACAGATAACTTATAAATTAGGTACGCTACCCATCCATATCGTATATGGAATAAAATCAGACTGTTTTAAATGTGCTTTAATATGGTGGGAAAAGAAATAGCAGACAAAATAATAAAAGCCCAAGGTTAGTCAACTGGCTCAGTGTGACTTGACAAAGACAAAACCACGTCGTATAAGGTTCTGTTTCTCTATTCAACAACACTCTATCTCATAATGTGTATTAGAGAAGTTAACTCGTGAAACTTATTTCACAATATTTTTGGTGAAAATTAAAGTTAATATTTAGAAATTTCTATTACGATATGGCCGTAAGTCCTTGATCTAATTCTCTTGGTAATTAACTACTTCACATTGAAGCTCTTTGAACTTTTCAAATATTTCTCTTAGCACCTCATTAAGTAGAATCAAACACAATATCTACTTAAATCATCGGTAAATAAAGTGAAGAAGTCATTACCATCTCTGATTGTGTTTGTTATTGGACCATACATATTCTTATGTTATATGGACAATAACTCACTAGTTCGATTTCCTTTTCAATAAAAAGGGCACGAATCATCTTGCCTTGAATACAAGATTCGCACGCACCATAAGATTCGAAAATCAAATGTTTTAGGGGTACTAGTCATTACTAGCCTTTTAATGTGTTACACAGTCCAAAATTAAGATTAGATTTGGGTCACCAATTTTGAGCCTTTTTCAATCTATATGACAAGTAATTTCTAGTTTAGGTCAAGAATATAATTACTTTTGATTGGTATGAGATAACCATTGACCAAGTATAGGCATAAAAAGATACAACGCTTGTCCCATTCACAAAAGTGAAACACTTGTGTCGTACACTAAAGTGGATACTATATTCTTTATTTAGAGGTCATGTACATAACAACTTTTATTAAAGTATACATCTCAATCCAAAACTAGATTGATTACATTATAACTTGTATATGTCTCTATAGAAATAAAAACTACAATTGTTCTATTTCCCTTGTAGGTCGACATTTAATCATGGCTAGTCGTCGCACGAATCATTATTATATGCATTGAATACATCGATGAAAACCATAATGGGTATCTAATACCCAAAACTTGCATTTTAGCAAAATAAATGTCGATCATATAGATATTATGGGTGAAAATAGTACACCAATTTCTAACTCTTTAGAAAACTTGGGGCAGATTCTTTTCTTGTGTCCTACACTATAAGAATAGAATCATCAAAGGTTGGGTTCGACACCTTTCTTGTGTCCTCGCCTTGTGCCAACATCGTGCCAACCTACTCTTGAACCTCGTCTTATTCTTAACAATTAAGAATATAAACATCCCTCTTAGAGCTCCCACTCACTTTTATGAATCTCTACTTAGACAAGTAGATTAGAATTATTATGAAGATTATTCTTCATTTCATTCATGGTTTTACCTTCAAAAAGGATAAACCTTTTATGAAGTGACTACGGTATTTGGTTAATCATGATTTCAAATAAATCGAGAAACCTAGTCGTCCCAACTGATTTGGCCTCTTTTGAGGTAAGCCTCAATAAGGAGCATTATGACGACATACCAAAAATACAAATATTTTCTTTGGAGCAAAAAAATTGATGCACCATTATAATAAGAAGACGTCAATTTTTTTAAAAAAATTAAATGATTTTGACAAAGTGTGACATATTTGTATACTCTTCATAAGAGACATTTGCAATGGTGAATATGAGGATTAAAAGAAAAACTTTAATTTTGTCTTTAACTATGGTGGTTTAAACGGAAAACGGAGATATAAATCGCAGTCAAAAATGCTACCGTATAAATTAATGGAAACTCCTTTTCACGATTGAACGGATTTACAAGTTTGTAGAAGAATAAAATATTAGTCATTGCGCGTATAAAATAAATATGAACGGAAAATAAACATTCATTGCTTATATATAATTACCTTGTAAAACAATTTTAACAAGTCACTCATATAATGACCCCTCACGTAATTATATAAGTGATTCCGAGATCCGCATTTTAGATAAAAATGAACATGTTATGCCACTTTTATGTAATAAACGGTAAGTCAACCTTTTGACTAATTCTACCCCTAGAACTCTCGGTCGAGGGATTTCAACCAAATTCATCTCCTAGTCCCGGGATAACACTTATCCCGTTGATTCCAACCCAATTTAGGCTTGTGATCGCATCACCCTAGTTACCCGAGGTAAAAAGGGTCCACGTTGTGGTTGCCCTAATGAACACGGGGTTCATAGGTGCTTCAATTGGTAAGGCTAAATCTCAATTTCTTTTAAGTTATGTGATAGGTCTTGTCAATTTAGTTATTAATTCCCTACAAGTGAACTAAATCGGTGAATTTTGAATAACGTTGAATTGACAATCGAGAAATAAAAATGCATGTTGGTGATTTTAGCATGAGCGGAAAAAACATAAAGCAAGCAAATAATAAATCCTAATATGGCCACCTAGCTAATCCAATTAACTAGACGATTACAAAATCGGAAACCAACTCCTTGGCTCCTTGCCTCTTCACGGTACACTCTCCAAAAAGGCACCGTCTTTTGGAATACTGACTTCAGGAATCTTCGTCTTCATAATAATTAATTACAAAAAGATACAAATAAAATTCCTATTATACATTTGATCTCAAAATGAAATTAAATTATTACAAACGGCGATACGAGATTGAAAATAAAATTATAACGGAATCGGTATTCCCTTACATTACAGGTAATACCAATTAAAATAATCTAGGTCATACTAGGTACAACTTGCATTAAAAATTAAACAAATGACATTAATTCATTCAACAATAACAACATAAATAAAATGCTGTAAAAATATGCCAAAATCGCCCTTAATACTTATCATGTTCATTCTCGCTCGGTTTTATGGATTATATCGATTTTTTTAACCATTAAAAATCAATAATCAACACTTAAATCGTATTTAAGCTCAAACTAATTATCTAAACTGATTTAGAACTCAAACTTAGTCCCCACTAACTTTATTTGTATTTAATTAGTTTGAATTGATCGTATTTGCTAAATATAGAGGTTTAATCAAAACATTTATAAAATAAACCCAAAATAAAATATAAAAATCAGAAAAAATTGAAACCAAAAATTTTCTACATTCTGGAATATTTCCAAGAACTCCAACAACCAAAAATAGTTCTCCAAAAATTTGAATTAAGTTTATGAACAAATAGACTTGAATTGATCGGTTTTATCAAATAAAAACCATTAAATATAGTAAAACAGTGAAAAAAATTATAAAATTTCACCAAGATGATATAAATCAGATTATAAAATGTACCAAAAATTTTCAATACCATAAAAAGGCGGTTGAATTTTATAAACATAATAATCTCACTTTATCGACTTTTATCTCATAAATATCAATAACCATGCAAAACTTAATTAAAAATCACGAAATTTTACATACAGTATTTAAAAAATGCATGTGAGATCATATTTTCATGGCCATAATCAACATGCAACTATTTTTGGTTAACTTTTAACATAACAAATGCATATGAACTTGATTTAAAAGCCATAAATCAAAATAAATAGCAAACGAATCCC
>JAIUZE010074807.1:0-52528 GCA_022085475.1 Heliosperma pusillum
ACCGGCTGCCGGCCACCCGGCTAAGGCCAATCATCATATGAAAAACCAAAGTGTAATGTCAGTGTGTCCCAGCCGGTCAATGGGACCGGCTGCCGGCTACCCGGCTGGGACCATGAGTATTATGAAAAACAAAGGGAAAAGTAGAAGTGTCTCAGCCGGTGGTCTGACTGGCTGCCGGTCGACCGGCTGAGACCAATGTCATGCTTCAAAATCACGTAACAACACAAAAATATACAGCCCCATCCCCAGCCGGTGGTCTGACCGGCTGCCGGTCGGCCGGCTGGGGTCCATATGCACGAAAATCATCAAGATTCATCCATGTTCAATATTCAACAACAATCATCTATGAACATAATTCATCCATTCTCATATAATTTCACAACTAACAACATCCATCAACAATAACACAAGTCCTAAGCATACTAACCATAATCTAAATACGATTACTAGTCTAGAAATCACATAAAACACGTAAATTATATCGAGTAACCCTTCACCGTTACCTTTATGCGTCTTCACTCCGCGTCAAGGTCGTCTTCAATTAGGAAATAGTCTTTGTCGGGATCTTGAAGGTCACCACCTACAAATAGATCATAAAAGATGAATTTACTTCACCTTGAGAAAGACGGAAAGTTTGAAAAGCGAGAAAGACGGTAATTTTATTATCAATACGGATAGAGGAAGCTAAGAGGGGAAGAATAAGACGAACTTACGTGAATTTGAGCAAGAAACGAATGAGATATGACGATTCTAAGCTTGGATCAAAATGGAGGCAAGGTTTTCTTTGATTTCTTAGTGAGGAAGAAATGTTGTGTTTGTGAGAGTATGAATTAGGTTAGGAGGTACTATGAGGGAGTATGAGGGAAGAAGTCAATAAAAGTCAAAGGCGACTTAAGACGTGTTTTACTTGAAATCTCGCGAAAACTTCAAATACGAACTCGGAAATTCTAAATTTGACTCGGAAAATTAAATTCTAAATTAAAACTAAAATTCGCTGAAAAGTATCCGTAAAATATTTTTACTAGAAAAATAGGGTACCTTTGCGGGTGTTACAACGATGGTGATCAACTGATCCCTTTCGGTCACACCTATATGATGAGACCCAAATAGAATACTAATTATTTATATATGATACAGTTTAATTAGTCCCTTGCGTATAATTGATATATGTTTAGTTATGTGAGTTAGTTATTGGATATTGAGTTAAGAACTCGAGCCAATTGATTTTATTAGTCAATTATACATTAATTGACTGAATAAATTTTACGACTTATTTTAATACGAATAAATAAGATTTGTTTAGTGATTAATTGTTAATTCACTAAATTAGTTGAGATTTTGTATATATTTTGAGCTAGAGGTAATTACTTAATTATATTTACAAGGAGTTGTAAAATAAATTAACTGGGCATTGTGGGACCCATTATATATTGATGTAATGTTAAAATATCAGTTAAAAGTTGAGTGTATATTATTTATTAATTTGAGTCATATAATTGTTATATCATCAAATTAATACTTAATTATGTAAGATAATTAATCATATGATAATAAGTATTTGTGACACAAATATCAAAAATCAATATGGACCATATAATGCACATGGTGGACAGTTTATAGTAGCTTGTAGTAACAATTTGTTTTGTTTACTTCTACACTCCACCTTTAGCCATGATTACCTAGTATGCTACATGTCATGATAGCCTATTTTGACATCTTATGATTATATACTAACCAACATTCAACATTCATGCATGTGAATAAAAGTAAGACCCCATAATAACCTATTTGGTGGTGTTGGTGCCGTGAGATAGCAAGAAAAAGGGAACAAAAGTTGTTCTCTCTTTTTTACTCATTTAATTCATTCTTGCTCAATTTTTCTCATGCATTCATCTCTCTAAAACTCACATAAATATTATATACTTCATATATTACTAATGTAGTAATATTTCTAATATCATTTAAGGGACAATAGTATATTTATCTAGCCAATAAAAGTAGCGTAATATTGGGTTAAATCTTGGGTACAATTTGGAAGGAGGTCTTCTGATTTGGAGGCTATTTTGGAGGATCATCCATATTATTCGAAGCTCAATAACCATAAGAAATGATTTTCTTATTGTGCCCATTTTGCTGAAAATTCCCAATTTAAGGATATTTTCGTCTTATCTTTTATTTTATGCTTTTATATTTGCATGCATGATAACTAGATCCTAAATCATTAAGTTAATGTAAATTAATGAACTAATTAGATGAGTATATTTAGAGGTCTAGGACTTTCATGTTGTATCAGAGCTCAATTGTTACATGCATGTTGATTTTAAGCATTCAAATCGAGTTATATGATAACTTGAATAAAATCGAAATTTTGTGTCAAAAATGGTTTGGACGAAATTTATTTGCTTGAATGTATACCTACTGACCTCAAAATGGTTGTGGTCAAATTTAGTGATTTTACAGATTAATTTGCTATTTATTATGATTTAAGGCTTTAAAACCGAGTTAACATGCATTTTTATGTTAAAAGTTAACTAAAAATAGTTTCATGTTGATGCTGGACTTGAAATCTTAATATGATCTCACATGAATGTTTTACATACTGTATGTAAAATTTCGTAACTTTTAATTAAGTTTTGCATATTTATTGATTTTTATGAGATAAAAGTCGATAATGTGAGATTATTAAGTTCATAAAATTGAAATGTCCTTTTATGGTCTTGAAAATTTTTGGTACATTGTAAAATCTGATTTATATCATCTTGGTGAAGTTTTGTAATTTCGTTTACTATTTTACTATATTTATTGGTTTTTATAAAACCGATAAATTCAAAGCTATTTGTTCATAAAACTAATTCGAAATTTTGGGCAAAAATTTTGCTTTTGGAGTTCCTGGAAATGTTCCAGAATGTAAAAAAAATTTAGTTTCAAATTTTATGATGTTTCTTTTTTATTTTGGGTTTATTTCACAAATGTTATGATTAAACCTCTATATTTAGCAAATACCATCGAATCAAACTTATTAAATACAAACAAACTTCGTGGGAACTAATTTTGAGTTCTAAATAAGTTTTTATAATTAGTTTGAGCTTAAATACAATTTAAGTGTTGATTATTGGTTTTTTAATAGTTAAAAATCGATAAAATCCATAAAACCGAGCTAGAATGAGCATGGGTAAGTGTTAAGGGAGATTTTGGCATGATTTTTACAGCAATTTATTTATTTATTTTTATGTTGAATGAATGAATGTCATTTATTTGATTTTTAATGCAACTTGTACATAGTATGGTCAAGATTATTTTTAATTAGTATTACCTGTAATGTAAGGGAATACCGATTCGGTTGTAATGAATTGCGATCTCGTATTGCCCGTTTGTAATAATTAATAGATTTATTTTTAGATCAAATGAATAATAGGAGTTTCTATGTATTCATTTGTAATTTTTTGTAATTATTTATTTTGAAGACGGAGATTCCCGAAGTCGGTGTTACAAAAGGCGGTACCATTTTGGAACGTGTTCCATGAAGAGGCAAAGGACGAAGGAGTTGGTTTTCGATTTTGTAATCATCTAGTTAATAAGATTAGCTAGGGGGCCATACTAGGATTTATTATTTGTTAAATGCTTGCTTTATGTATGCTCATGCCAAAATTTCCAACATGTATTTTTATTTCTCTATTGTCAATTCAACGTTATTCGAAATTCACCGACTTAGTTCACTTATAGGGAATTAATAACTAAATTGACAATATCTCTCACACAACTTAAAAGAAATTGACATTTAGCCTTACCAATTGAAGCACCTATGAACCCCGTGTTCATTAGGACAACTACAACGTGGACCTTTTTACCTCGGGTAAGTAGGGTAATGCGATCACACGCCTAAGTTGGGTTGGACTCAACGGGATAAGCTTTATCTTGGAACTAGGAGACGGGTTTAGATGAAATCCGTCGATCGAGAGTTCTAGGTGTAGAATTAGTGAAAATGTTGACTTAACGTCTATTAAATAAAGGTGGCATAACATGTTCATTTTGATCTAAAATGCGGGTCTCGGAATCACTAATATAATTTCGTGAGGGGTTATTATATTAGTGACTTGTTTAAATTGTATTTTTTACAAGTAAAATTGATTAAAACAATGAATGTTATTTTCCCATTTTTCGCGCAATGACATATGCATATTTATCCTTCTATAAATTTGTAAATCCGTTCAATGGTGGAAAGGAGTTTTTCTAAATTTATACGGTAACATTTTTTATTACGAGTCACATCTTCATAAAACCACAATAGCTTAAGACGAATTAAATTTTTCTTTTGATCCTCGTATTCACCATTGGAAAAGTCTCTTATGAAGAGTATACGAATAAGTCACACTTAGTCAAAAACGTTTTGAGTTTTTTAAATGACGTCTTCTTATAACAATGGTGCTTCAATCTTTTTGCTCTAAGAAAAAATTTTGTATTTTTAGTATCTCGTCATAATCCTCTTCATAGAGAATCACCTCAAGATAGAGGCCAAATTAGTTGGGACGACTAGGTTGTTCGATTTTTTAGAAATCATAATTAACCGATAACATAATCACTTCATGGATAGTTTAGTCCTTTTTGAAGGTTAAACCATGAATTGAATGAAGAAAGTCTTCATAAGATTCCATCTCTAAATTTATGAATTAGAGATTTATGAAAGTGACTAAGAGCTATAAAAGGAATGTTCTTACTCTTAATTGTTAAGAGTAGAACGAGGTTCAAGAAATGGTTGGGAAGGTGCACTGGAAGTAACAAGGAAACAAGCACAATGTAGACAAAGAAGCTAAGCTTAGGACACTCAAAGTTTGTTCTGTTTTGTTTGGACTGAATGCTGAAAGAAAGAGATAGAACCTTAACCAAAGCACAAAGCCAATGGTTGAAGGTTGAACCTTAATCCCAGCACACAGCTAAGGGTCTAAGCTCACTTCCAAGCACACAGCAAATGAATTTTCTCAAGCACACAGCCAAGAGATAATAACAGAAACAAAGGTTTCAGTTTTTGTGTTTACTTCAAATCTACCTTTCATTCATTAGCAATAGGCCTTATATAGGCAATGAGATTACATCTTACTCGTTCATTACATCCTAGGGCCATAATTGGCTTACAAAAGAAACAGAAATAACAGCTACATTGTTCAGAACTAAAGCAATAAAGTAGAAAAATAGTTCTAATGAGACAATCTGACTTAATTGATTTGTTTAGGTTGATCTGGTGAAGGAGTGGACTTTCAGGCTTGATTATTGAGCCAGACTATAGTGGGATGTGTGACAAAGGTTCTGCTAAAGGACCCTTGAGCTGGTTTGTTCAAAATAGAAAAGTCTGATAGTGACATTTGAACTACTGCAAAAAGGCTGAATTCTGGACAGTTTGAGTTTGTGCCTAAGCTAACTTTTGTTGTGTGCATTTCCTGAAGAAGAATTCCTGGACAAAGTTGTAGACGACCCTCCCTAGGACCAAGATTGATCATTGGTTAGGTTTGTTTGAGTGTGTAAGGCCCTTATGGACCCTGTTTAGAAGGACTGTGATTGACTGGTTGTGGCTGAGGGTTGTTGCTGTTGTGTTGGGTTTGTTTTGTTGTTGGTTGGTTGTTGTCTTGGCTAAGACTTGGGAAGTGGATGGCTAGGCATTGTTCTGGCTGGTGGGGTGTTGTTTTTGTTGGCATGAAATGGTTGTTACTTGGGCTGAATAAGGCATTGTCATAGCTAGTCATAGTGTTGGCTGCATTGTTGTTGTTGTCTTGAGCTTGTGTCTTGCCCTGATCATGTACTCCTGTTGCAACCTCCCCTTCTTGAAAATGATTTGTCCTCAAATCTTCATCACCTTCATCATCTGATTCACCATGGTAGGGGCTCAGGTCTCCAACATTGAAGGTACCATGGACACCATAACTTCATGGTAGATCCACCTTGTAAGCATTAGGACCCAGCTTCTCCAATAATTCAAATGGTCCACCAGCTCTTGGCATGAGCTTGTTTCTTCTCTTGTCTGGAAATCTCTCCTTTCTTAAATACAACCAGACAAGATCCCCTGCTTTGAACTCCCTTGCTTTCTTAGGCCCTTTGGATCTAGCCTTGTACAACTCATTGGATTTCCCAATCTGTTTCTTGACTTGCTCATGAATCTGTATCATTTGTTCAACTCTTTTCTTTGCATCATAGTTTGCTTTGCTTCCTTTGACTGGGGCCATGTCTGTAGGCATGAGAGGATTAGTACCTTAAACTGTTTCAAAATGACTCTTACTTGTGCTGCTAGAGGGGGCTATGTTGAAGGCAAACTCAGGTTGTGCTAGCCTGAGATCCCAATCTTTCAAGGATTTTGAAACAATGCTCCTCAAGATCTTCTCTAAGGTCGTGTTAGTGACTTCTGTCTACCCATCAGTTTGAGGATGGTGAGAAGTACTAAAAAGTAGCCTAGTCTTCAATAGCCTCCACAATGTCCTCCAGAAGTGACTCATGAACTTTATGTCTCTATCTGAGACAATGCTCCTAGGTACACCATGTAACTTGACAACCTCCTTGAATTATAGCTCAGCCACTCCCAAGGCATCTTCAGTCTTTTTACAAGCAATGAAATGTGCCATCTTACTGAACCTATCTACAACCACCATGATGGAATCCTTTCCCCTTTGAGTTCTTGGTAGTGCTACAATGAAATCCATGCTGAGATCTTCCCATGGCTTGTTTGGTACTGGGAGTGGTGTGTAAGGACCAGCCTAAAAATGTGCTTTAGCTAGCTGACAAGACCTGCACATCTTGAGAGCATATTGCACATCACTGAGCATCTTAGGCCAATAGAACTGATCTTGTAGTATATCATAGGTCTTCTGTACCTCAAAGTGACCAGCAAGGCCATTGGAGTGAACTTCTTTGACCAGCAGTCCCCTATAAGGCCCCTTAGGTACACATATTTTGTTTTCATAGAATAGGTAGCCTTCCTGGGCTGTGTATTTGTTCCCCTTCTTAACTTGTCCTTCCTGATGCACCTCCCATTCATGCTTGAAGTCTGGGTCTTCCTGGTAGAGCTCTTTCATGAATTCAAAACCCAACACCCTTTGTTCCATGAAGGTTAACATCATAGATCTTCTAGACAGTGCATCAGCTACAATATTGTTCATGCCCTCTATATATTTGCTGGAGAATAAGAAGGATTGTAAGAACTCTACCCATTTGGCATGTCTGGGGTTGAGTTTATGCTGCCCATTGATGTACTTGAGGGTTTCATGATCAGAATGTAGCACAAATGGCTTAGGCTTTAAGTAGTGCCCCCAATGGTTCAATGCTCAAACAATGGCATAGAATTCCTTGTCATATGTGGAGTAATTAAGCTTAGCCCCATTTAACTTCTCACTGAAGTATGCAACATGCTTCTTCTCTTGTGTAAGTACATCTCCTATACCAAGGCCACTGGCATCACACTCTACCTCAAAGAGTTTGTTGAAATCTGGTAGAACCAATATTGGAGATTTGCACAATAGCTCCTTGATCAGGTTGAAGGACTTCTCAGCTTTATCACTCCACTTGAACTCTCCCTTCTTCATGCATTCAGTAATAGGGGCCATGATGGAGCTAAACCCCTGTATGAACCTTCTGTAGAAGGATGCTAGAACATGAAAACTTCTAACATCAGTCACAGTTTGAGGGAGTGGCCATTCCTTGATTGCCTTAACCTTCTCAGGGTCAACTGCTACCCCTTCTTTAGAAATGATGAACCCAAGGAAGTAAACCTCAGGCTGCATGAAAGTGCACTTTTCCAATTTGCCATACAGTTTGTTCTCCCTTAGAACCTCAAACAATAATCTCAGATGCTGCATATGTTCTCCCTTAGTTGAGCTATAAACAAGAATGTCATCAAAGTAAACCACCACACACTTGCCTAAGTATGGCCTTAGGACTTCTGTCATCAACCTCATGAAGGTACTAAGGGCATTAGACAACCCAAAAGGCATTACCAACCATTCATAGAGCCCATGTTTAGTTTTGAAAGCTGTTTTCCACTCATCTCCTGCTCTTATCCTTACTTGGTGATAGCTTTGCCTTAGATCAATCTTTGTGAACACTTGAGCCCCACTCAAATCATCCAAAATATCATTAAGTCTAGGTATGGGGAACCTATACTTAATAGTAATGTTGTTGATGGCTCTACTGTCAATGCACATACGCCAGGTCCCATCCTTCTTTGGTACAAGCAAAGCTGGTACAGCACAAGGGCTGAGGGACTCCCTGACAAAACCCTTGTTTAGCAGCTTACCTACTTGAAGGTGGAGCTCTTGTGTAGCCTTAGGATATGCCGAATAAAGGCGAAACATTAGGGTGAAATGACAATATATCATGAGCTTCATTGTATTGTCTTGGTATTAAGTGTCCTTCTAGAGTTTGTAGCGTGTAAGCACCGTGACCAACTATTGAGTCAATCAGGTAGGGTCCTTCCGATACAGGGTATAGTTTACCTGAATATTTGTCTTTTGTATTAGGGAATAATTTTCGTAGAACCAAATCTTCTTCTTTGAAGACCCTGATGTTCACATTTTTGTTGTAACTCCTGGTTACACTTTCTTGGTAAGAGACGAATTTTAGCTGCGTCCCTTAGGTGTTCTGTCAGGACCAGGTTGTCCTCTATCAGGTTTTTATTTTCTTCGACAGTTTAAACTACACCTTGATGTTGGCACGTGTATTTTTGCGGGTATATTTGCCTCGCATCCATAGACCAGGGAGTACGGAGTCTGACCAATGGAAATTTTCGGCGTAGTTCTTTTAGTCTAGAGAGCTAGGGGGATCTCTTCTGCCCATCTTCTTTTTTTGTTGTCCAAAATTTTTTAACACAATTAATCACTACTTTATTGATGGACTTTGCATGGACATTGGCTTTTGGATAGCATGGCGTGATCGTTACCAACTTTATATTCCACTGTGTACAGAAGGTTCTTGTTTTCTTGCCAACGAATTATGTGCCATTGTCACAAAATTATCTGTCAGGGAATGCCATATCGACATATTATATTTTTTTTGACAAATGCTATGACTTCTTTTTCTTTGATTAGCCTGAAAGAATCTGCTTCAATACATTTGGAAAAGTAGTCTTTTATTGCCAGCATGAAAACTTTCTCTCTTGGTGCTTGAGCTAGCTTACCTACAATGTACATTCCCTATTTCATGAATAACCAATGGGCTGAGATTGAATGTATATACTCAAACAGTTGATGGATGAATGGGGAATGTAATTGATTAGGGTTCTCATTTCGAGTCGTATGCTAGGCAATCAGCCCTTAGAGTTGGCCAGAAATAACCTGAAGACATTGATTGTCGGGCTCCTTCCTTCTTTGTGATTGCCGCAATTTCAACCATGTACCTCCTAGATAACTTGTCCAGCTTCTTGCGGTTCAAGGCATCGTAGGCCCGGTCCAACTTGAGACTTTTTAAATAGTGTGTTACTAATGATGGTATAAGTAGAAGCTCTAATGTTGAATGCGCTAGCTTCATAGCTTTCCAGAGGAAGTATGCCTCATAGGAGCCAGTCATAGTAAGGCTTGGTCTAGAAATTTGAGTGGACAATGATGAGGCATATAGTGCCGGTTTTATTGATAGTCGGTTCAAGTAAGTGAACAATAGGGATTTTGCTAATATCATTGCGACTGAAATTTGACCTCGGCTGGCCAGAGCATGATCTTGGGTGTTCTAATCTCGGGGGATTTGATCGATATCGAATAAGGGAATTTTATTACAAAGGTTTTTTGCAATTATTAAATACGATATCATTTTCGAATCCTGTGAGAGTGATATATAATATATTTAGACTGATTCCTCTCTTCATTCCCTTCTATTTCGACCTTATTTAATGTGTTTTAGCGTCGGTTTTATTGCATTTTGTCTATTATCACGCTTTGCTTTCATATCATGAATTTCCGTCTCATTTTATAGGAAATATGCCAAAAGAAGTATGAGACGGGATGAGAAGCAAGAAACCCTCACTAAGCATATAAGGAAAAGAAGAAATAAAAGAAGAAGAAGAAAGATTAAAAGAAAAGATAAGAAATGAAGAAAAGAAGATAAGAAAGAGGAAGGGGAGGCCTAGCCAGGTATGCCACCAGCAGCCGGCCGACCGGCTGGGCACTCCGCCAACCTCAATCAAAACCAAGAAGTTGGAAGAGAAGCAAGGTATCCCAGCCGGTCCAGGCCACCGTCGGCCGGGTAGACCGACTGGGGGAGTAGGCATTAAGAAAAAAGAAGAAGAAAGGAATAATAGAGTCCCAGCCGGATAAGCCACCGGCAGCCGGCTGGGCTTCCTTCACTTGAACAAAACTCAGTTTTTGGGTCATAGAGTTCCAGCCGGTCCAAGCCACCTGCAGCCGGCCGGCTGGCTGGGACCCAGTCCGCCATTTGCATCTCTTCTTATTTTGAACCCCTTAATCCTACCAACCTATAATACCCCTCTCTTAATTCATTTCTACTATTCTACCCTAGACACAAGAACCCTAGTAATTAGTAAGAAATATTTCCCTAATTAGTACTCTAATCTCTCTTAATTAGTTATAATTACTCAATTTCCTACTTAGTTATTGTTAGATCTAGTCTTTCTCTTAGTTATTAGTGAAGATTTAGGTTGTAATTTGAAGACAAGAGCAGACTCTTTCTTTCATTATTAATTCAAGTTCTCATCTTTTATTACATGTTTGGTAATTTCTCATCTTTATTTCATTTACTTTCCATTTAATTGCTCTTTCTTATTTATTTGATTAGTTTACATGTTGAATATGTCTTATCTTGTTCATAATTTATCAAAGTATTCATCTTTAATGCTTTCTTCCATCAATATGTGTGAGTAGTGCCCTTCTAGGGTAGATGGGGGATCTTTTGTAGGTTCTTGGGGTTAGAACGTGGTTTTGAATGTAAAAATATAGTCTTTTGGTAATTCCTATATTTTGTGCACACCATGTGTTTGTAGAAATGCTAGAATGTGTAATTCATGCTTTCTTTCACCTTGTTGCTAGCCTAAGCGAGAGCTTGGCTTGTTTGTTGATTGTGTGTGCCTGACAACGTCAAATATTGTCGTGTCTAGTAGTAATTTTTAGAGTCTTTCGTTCTACTTTTTACGGGTCATTAGCTTTGTTTTATGTTAATTTTAGTTTTTGTAATAATGTTAGTATTTAGTACTTTAAGTCAATTTTGAGAGTCAAATCCCGAAAGTCAATGAAAGTCAAACCCGAAAACCCGAGACCCAAAAACCCGGAAATTGGAGTGGGCTAACAATGAATCACCAAGGTATGAAGACCAAGCCCAATGGGTCAATGGAAGTGAAGGCGGGGTCAAATATCCTTGGGTCAACGAAAGTCAAGAAGGAAAACAAGGGGAAAAAAGGGGTAGTGCTCGACGCAGCCTGCGTGAGCACGACGCAGCCTGCGTCGTAGGACGCAGCCTGCGTCATTTCTCAGCACGGGTTTTTCTCATTTTCTCGTCTTGTCTTTTGGAAGCCCACCTTTCAAGGCCCCTAGGTTTGCGGACCAAGGGTATAAAAGAAGAAATCTGAAGAGAGAGAAGGGCATCAAGCATTCAACATTCAACAATATATTTTCCTTAGGTTTCTCTACTTTTGTTCTTCAACTTTGGCTCTTGTAATGGGTTTTTACTTAGAAATTGGTTGTAATATGAAGACTATGGGTAGCTAATCTTCT
This sequence comes from Heliosperma pusillum, assembly GCA_022085475.1. Taxonomy (NCBI): domain Eukaryota; kingdom Viridiplantae; phylum Streptophyta; class Magnoliopsida; order Caryophyllales; family Caryophyllaceae; genus Heliosperma; species Heliosperma pusillum. The sequence continues at coordinate 11,691 of JAIUZE010074807.1, forward strand.
TTTGCTTAGTGTAATTTGAACAAGTTCTTCCCTTTTAGCATTGTAAGACCTTTTTAATCCTTCCTTCTCTATTTAATTCCATTTTCCTATGTTTGAATTTCATTGTTAAATAAATGGTTGTTGAGACTAACCATCTTAGTAATTGTTTGTTTGATTAAATTGCTTTGTCTTGATGAACTTGGTTGATTTGTCTTGGTATTTGTTGAAGCAACTTTGAAAGATTGTAACTTTGGTTTAAAAGTTGGAATCTTTTGAGTGGAATTTGGGTTATTGTGTATTTAGGACATGGTTTAATGTTTTATTACATGATTCTAGCATATTTCTATGGTTTTGTGCTTAAAGCTTGCATCATTATTTATGCTTATGTTTTAATAAGTATGGATTTAGTTGTATTGAGTCATTTATGGATGGTTTAATTCATTGGTGGCTAGTTTTAGAAGTTTGTAATAGATAATTAGAGAAAGGAAGGAAAGAAGGGTCTTTACTTTGTTAATTGTGGGGGAACTTGGGATAATTGCACTAAGTTATTTCTCCATATTTGAATCTTTGAGTATTTAGTTGTTGTTAGTAATTTTAGACTTGATAATCATTTCTCATGAAAAACTTTCTCCTTATTTGTTATCTACATGATTTCCATTGTGAATATCATAGTTTGTAATTAATCTAAGTTTTTGTTTTGATTAGTATCTTAATTAGTAATTAGTGTCTCAATTTGTGATTAGAGTCATTAATTTTGTCAATTGATTGTTTTGCAAGAGTCTAGATTAGATTATTTTAGCTAATACCGCTTTCCCTTGGGTTCGATCCTTTTCTTACCCTTACTACCCTTTTATTTAGGTTGGTTTGAGTCTAGATTTGGTTTTATAAATTGTTATTTGATTTAGCTAATTTGTGGAATTAACGACACCGTATTTTAGCCTATCAAATTTGGCGCCGTTGCCGGGGAAGGCAATATAGCTAAATATTCAAATTGAACTCTTGTTAGTGTCATATTTTGTTTAGATTGTTTTTCAAATATTTCTTTTTGTATTGTTTGTAGGTTACTTGGGTTTGAAGTTACTAATTGTGTTGTGGAGTTGTTTTTAAAAGTTTATGCCTAGGTCACAAGAAGGATTTGGTGACCAAGACATTGACCCGTCCTCAAGTAGCATTTCCAATTGGTTGTTTTCGAACCCCCTCTATAGGAGACCCTTTGGGACGGAGCCTAGTGAAGAAGAGTTTGGGAACAATATTTTTCAAGAACCACAAGAACCACAAGAACAAGTGTTTGAGTCACCTCCTAGGAGACCACCACCATTGAACATCATCTACCCACCCGAAATGGAAGATAATAGAACTATTGGTGAAATCCGGGCAAGAAACTATGAAGAGCAACCGTTGTGTATCGCATACCCTCCCATGGGGGATGTAAATTTCGAGCTCAAGGGGTTCTTTGCCCATAATTTGCCTAGATTTCATGGAATGGTGGGGAATGATCCCAATAGGCACTTGGCCGAATTTCACATGATATGCCAAGGGGCCATCCCTCAAGGAGTGACCGAAGACCAATTTAAACTTAGGGCATTTCCATTCTCTCTACAAGATGCCGCTAAGGAGAAATTTCTTGAGAAATACTACCCGGATTCGAGGCATAACCACTCAAAGAAGCTCATCACTACCATTGAGCAAGACATGGGGGAAACTCTCTATGACTATTGGGAGCGATTCAAAAGCCTCGTGGCAAGGTGCCCGTATCATGGAATGTCGGGTGACGATTTATTGACGGCCTTCAATGAAGGATTATTCCAAAACGACCAACGGATGATTATAGCCGCCACCGGAGGTGGTATTGATACACTTAATGTGGCCGAGGCCAACAACATTATTGAGAAGTTGGCTATGAACACAAGAAGCTACGGGAGGAAGAATGAAAGGGGAGGAAGCTCTAGAAATGTTTCTTCCATGGAAGATTCTCATGCCTCTCAAAATCACAAACTCATGCAAGAGATGGGTGAACTTAAAAGCTTGGTATCCAACTTGGTTGTTAACAAATGTAATTCATTTTCTCAACACCCCGAATCACTTGAATGTTCTTATTGTGGAGGTGAACATGCTACAAATACATGTTACATCATGATTGAGCAAGGAGCCACCATGGAGAGTGTCAATGCCATGGGGTATGGGAATTACAATGCTAGAAACCCAAGTGGTGGAGGAATGTATAACCAAGTGGGAAATCGTGATCTTTTGGGGTGGGGAGGAGACAAGTCAAAGAGTTTTGAAAATGGTCAATTCAATCACTTGAGAGCCCAAAATCCAACCCAAAACCGAAACTCTAATTTCAACCAAAATCCCCAAAGAAATTTCAACAACCCAAGACCCAACAACTCAAATTTTCCAAGTAATTCTCAATCCCAAAGACAACCAAACCAAAATCCAAATCAAGGGAATTCTTCTTCTCAAGGGAACTTGAGTGACATCTTGCAAACACTTCTTGCAATCAAGAGAAGGATAGGGAGGAGGCAAGGAGGGATAGAGAGGAAGCAAGGAAGGATAGGGAGGCTAACAACCTTAGGGTGAACAACTTGGAAACCCAACTATCCCAAATGGCCTCAAATTTGTCAAAATCCCAAGCCTCAAGTTCCACAAGATTCCCATCTCAAACCATTCCCCCACCAAGGGAAAATGCTAGTGCCAAGACATTGAGGGGTGGCAAAGAGTTGGAAGTAAACCCCCTTGGCAAAGGAAAGGAAAAGATGAAGAATATTGAGATGGAAACCATTGAGATTGAATACCAAGGAGAATTGGTGGTTGGTCAAGAAGAGATATCGAAGAATGAGAAAGGGGCATCCACAAGCAAGGACCCCAAGGGAGACATTTCAATGAAGGGAAAAGACACTATTGAAGATGATGAAGTGGAGGAGTACATACCGGAAGTCCCATTTCCTAGTGCTTTGATAAGCACAAGGAAATATGCCAAGGAGAATGACTTATATGCGACTTTCCGGAAATGTGAGGTAAACATCCCGCTTCTTAACTTGTTGAATAGTGTCCCTAGGTATGCAAAGTTCTTGAAAGAACTTTGTACACCTAGGAGAAATCCAAAGAAGGGAACCCATAAGGTTAGGGTGAGTGAACATGTGTCGGCCATTTTCAAACAAAATTTACCCAAGAAATGTGGAGACCCGGGCATGTTCACTATTCCTTGCACTATTGGGGGGAAAAGTTTTAAACGTGCCATGCTAGACCTTGGGGCTTCTATAAATGTCATGCCTCTATCTATCTATGAGACCCTAGGTTTAGGACCTTTGTCTAAGACCGGGGTAGTCATTCAACTTGCCGATAGGTCTAGTGTTTACCCCAAGGGCATGGTAGAGGATGTACTAGTGGAAGTCGATAATCTTGTCTTTCCGGCGGATTTCTACGTCTTAGATATGGAATCTAGCTCTAGTGCCACCCCTCTCCTTCTTGGTAGGCCGTTTATGAAAACTTCAAATACCAAGATCGATGTTTCAAACGGGTGCTTGACTATGGAGTTTGAAGGAAAAAGATTAACTTACAATATATATGACTCCATGAGGCACCCGAGTGACCATCAATCTTGTTTCTTCTTGGATATCTTTGAGCCATTAGTGAATCAAATGTATAAACTTTGTGATAGAGACCCACTCGAGGTAGCTTTAACTAACCCCATGGAAGAAGAAGGTTTGCGTGTGTTGTTGGCCTTTGATGTGCAGGAATGTCTTGAAGACTTGGAGAAGGAAGAGCCAATAGAAACATATGAGGAGCTCAACGTCATAGAGATGATGAAAACAGGGCAAGGCAGTGCTCGACGCAGCCTGCGTCACACGACGTAGCCTGCGTCACATGACTCAGCCTGCGTCACACGACGCAGCCTGCGTCACACGACGCAGCCTGCGTCACTGGACGCAGCCTGCGTCACTGGACGCAGCCTGCGTCCTGCACTGGCGAACCTATCCGAGTTGTTTGCTTTGAGTATTCCACTCCACAAGCCCCTCCCTTCCATTATCCAACCTCCTAAGGTCGAGTTGAAGACCCTCCCCAGCCATTTGAAGTACATCTTTCTAGGTGACAAGAACACCCTACCACTTATCATTTCAAGCACACTCACCGAGGACCAAGAAGGCAAATTGGTATCACTACTTGAAAAGCATAAGGAAACATTTGGGTGGAGCATAGCGGACCTAAAAGGGATAAGCCCGGTGACTTGCATGCACAAGATACGGCTTGAAGTGGATGCCAAACCGGTCCGACAACCCCAAAGGAGGCTCAATCCACCCATGGCGGAGGTAGTGCAAGAAGAGGTAATTAAGCTATTGCAAATGGGTATCATTTTCCCTATTTCCGACTCTCGTTGGGTTAGCCCAACTCAAGTCGTACCCAAAAAGGGAGGAGTGACGGTAGTCAAGAATGCACAAGGAGACTTGGTCTCCACCCGACCACAAACCGGTTGGAGAGTATGTATTGACTACCGCCGCTTGAATGCGGTAACATTGAAAGACCATTTCCCGCTACCATTTATTGATCAAATGTTAGAAAGATTAGCGGGGAAAGCTTTCTATTGTTTCCTTGACGGTTACTCGGGGTATTTTCAAATCCCAATCGCACCCGAGGACCAAGTCAAGACCACATTCACATGCCCATTTGGTACATTTGCTTATCGTCGTATGCCCTTTCGTTTGTGTAATGCACCGGGAACTTTTCAACGGTGCATGTTGAGTATTTTCTCCGACTATGTAGAACGAATCATAGAAGTATTCATGGACGATTTCACCGTCCATGGGGACTCCTATGATGCATGTCTAAAACACCTTGCTCTTGTCTTAGAGCGATGCCAAGAGTCTCATCTCATTTTAAACTCCGAAAAATGTCATTTCATGGGGACTAGTGGCATCGTTTTAGGACATGTAGTGTCGGAAAGGGGGGTTGAGGTGGATAAGGCTAAGGTTGACATCATCAAAAACTTTACCTTATCCCTCTAACACCCGAGACATTAGGTCTTTTCTAGGACATGCCGGTTTCTACCGGAGATTTATTAAGGATTTTTCCAAGATTGCTAACCCTTTATGCAAGCTTTTGCACAAAGAAGCGGAATTTGTTTTTGATGACAAATGTAGGAAAGCATTCAATGACTTGAAGGAGAGATTGGTCACCGCACCAATTATTCAAGCACCACGATGGGATCTTCCATTTGAAATCATGACCGATGCAAGTGACTATGCATTGGGAGTGGTTTTGGGTCAAAAGAGTGACAAGGGACCCCATGTGATCCAATATGCTTCTACCCTCTTGAATGATGCTCAAAAGAACTATTCCACGACGGAGAAGGAATTCCTTGGTGTGATTTATGCTCTAGAAAAATTCCGATCTTATCTCTTGGGCACAAAGGTGATCATCTACACCGATCATGCCGCCATTAGATACCTTGTGGCAAAGAAGGATGCAAAGCCAAGGTTGTTGAGATGGATTCTTCTTCTAAGTGAGTTTGATGTGGAAATAAAAGACAAGAAAGGGGTGAAGAATGTGGTGGCGGGTCATTTGAGCCGGCTAAACCATGAAGGAAGACCATCATGCCCTCTTGAGGAGGTTGAAGGAGGTCTCCCTCATGAGTCACTTTATGCTATACAAGTGGAGGAGCCATGGTATGCTACCATGGTCAACTATTTGGTGACAAAGCGGCTTCCAAGCCATTTCTCTTCTCATCAAAAGAGCAAAGTCAAATCCGATGCCAAGTACTATACATGGGATGATCCTTACTTGTGGAAGTTTTGTCAAGATCAACTTGTGAGGAGATGTGTGCCCGAGAGTGAGATCCCTTCCATCTTACATCATTGTCATGACTATGCTTGTGGAGGGCATTTTGGGCCACAAAGAACCGCTAGGAAAGTGCTTGAATGCGGTTTCTTTTGGCCAAGCCTTTTCAAAGATGCCCACAAATTTGTAAAAACTTGTGACCGATGTCAAAGGGTGGGGAATTTGACAAAGAGAAATGAGATGCCACAACAACCTCTTCTATATTGTGAGATCTTTGATGTGTGGGGAATTGATTTTATGGGCCCTTTTCCAAATTCCGGTGGTTATTTGTACATCCTCTTGGCGGTGGACTATGTATCAAAATGGGTTGAAGCAATTCCTACCCGCACCGATGATGCCAAGGTAGTAGCCATTTTCATTCAAGAGAACATATTCTCTCGGTTTGGCTTTCCAAGGGCTATCATTAGTGATAGGGGGACCCATTTTTGCAACAAAGTGATTGGAGGCCTTCTCAAACGATATGGGGTGAATCATAAAATTTCCACGGCCTATCACCCACAAACAAACGGGCAAGCCGAACTCTCAAACCGTGAAATTAAAGGAATACTTGAAAAGACGGTTAATCCGGATAGAAAGGATTGGAGTAAGAGGCTAGTTGATGCATTGTGGGCATATAGGACCGCTTTCAAAACCCCCATTGGCATGTCCCCATTCTGTCTCATCTATGGCAAGGCTTGCCACCTCCCCGTGGAGGTTGAGCACAAAGCCTATTGGGCTATCAAATCATTCAACCAAAACCAATATGAGAGCGGTATGCACCGAAAGCTTCAATTACAAGAACTTGAAGAAATTCGCCAAGATGCTTATGAGAACTCTTCCATCTACAAAGAGAAAACAAGAAGATGGCATGATGGGATGATAAACCATCGAGTTTTCAAGGAGGGTGATAAAGTTCTTGTGTTCCAAAACCGGTTTAAGCTCTTTCCGGGCAAGTTGAGGTCAAGATGGTTTGGACCTTACACCGTCAACAAAGTGTTTACCCATGGAGCTATTGAAGTGGAGGGGTCCGGGGATGGAAAGCTCCTCAAAGTGAATGGCCACCGTCTCAAACACTACTTCCAAGGATGTGCCCGGGAGGGGGAAGAGGAGGTCTTGCTTGAAGACCCCATTTATCAAAGTTGAAAAGCTTGAAATAGCTAAGTCGAGCCATCGACTCTAAATAAACGGCAAAACATGTACATACTCTATCCTTGTGCATATTTCTTTGAAGTTTCTTTGTTAAATCTTAACATTTGAGGTTTTTTAAGTTAGTTAGACATTGCATCAAACAAAATTTTTTGAAGTTACTAACGGTTTTGTGAAGTTTTGCGAGTTTTTGGCCGCCTCGGGATGCGTGTCACGGATGAAAAGTTCGGGAATCGATGGAATTTGGATATTGGAGGTTATTATGGGCCATTGGAGTGAAATTGAAAGTATGGGGGTGTTTGGAACACTTAGCCAAATTTTGGCTAAGTGCAAAAGGCAAGGTGATCCGGCAGTGCTCGACGCAGCCTGCGTCGTAGGACGCAGTCGGCGTCGTCACGACGCAGCCTGCGTCGAAAGAGGATTTCAGTATTTTGTTTTCCCTTTACCCGTGTTCTTCATAAAACAAAAGCCTCATCTTCCTCTTTCAGTTTTCACGAAAAAGACCCCTAACCCAACCCCAATCCCTCAAAAACCCATCTTTCTCACTCAAATCTTCCAAAACTTTCATCAAAATCAATCCAATTCTTCTTCCAAATCATTGTTCTACCTTCAATAACCCCAAAATCAATCTCATTCACTCAAAAATCTCAGAAAATCCGTCTTAAAAACCTAGATTTTTTTTCCCTCAAATTCGTTTTTTCGGGTCTTTTATTGGGTTTTTAAGGCTATTTGTCGAATTCCTACTTATTCTAATCATCAAGGAGCTTGAATCTTGTGGAAAAGCAAAGGTATAACTTCATACGCGACTTTTTCATTATTCTTCAAGTTTTTGCTCGAATTAGGCTAGAATTAGTCTTAGGTTGAGTTCCCCTTTCCCTTGCTTGATTGTGTAGTTAGGATTGGATAAAGTTTTCTGAGTGAGGTAAAGAAATTCAACAAACACTAGCTTCTTGAGGTGTAGAAATTCTTGCCCACCAAGTGTTTGTTGAATTGCTTGAGTGAAAAATCTTTCGAGTGATTGCTTCTTGTTGTTGTAGTGTGTTGTTTGTTACATTTTGCAGAAATGGCACCAAAGATCTCTAAGTTGTTTGGCAAAGGGAAAAATAAGAGGGCCGCGGTGAGTGAGCCCGACACCGAGGTTGAAGCGGTGTTCATGGGCTATGAGAGGTTGCAAGCTCAATATAAGAAAATTTGGGATCAAATAACCACTCACCCTCTTGTAGCCACCAAATTCTTTTGCCCAACCACCCTCCATGCCTTAGGCATGTTCAACTTGACAAGGGACATGCTAGCTAAAGTAGGGCTAGAGGCTTATCTCGAGCCAAACTCCTGGGATTACACCTATAGGAGTTTCGCATACGAGTTTCTAGCAACCTTGTCGGAGTTGGATGTGCCCGAAGGTGAGGAGAAAGCCTACCGATTCCGATTGAACCAAACTTGGCATAATGCCCCAACTTCCGAAATCCGTCAAATCCTAAAAATCACCAAGCAACCCGAAGACATTAGGTGCCCAAGGGGCAAAATGAATATGATGTGGGATAGCATTACCAGAGACCACGGCCCGTCTAAGGATGCCAAACTGTCAACCATCACCCACCCAGTACTCCGCCTAATTACTAGGTTCCTTACCACCATTTTCAACTCCGCGGGAGAACCCACCAAGGTGCCGGAGAATATCCGGCTTTGTTTGTGGACTATGCTTCCGGAGGGGGTAGGGATCCCGGATTGGGCCGATTTGTTTTTGAGAGCTTGCATCAAGCATAGGCAAAAATCGGCAAGGGCAAGCATCCATTGTGGGGGGTGATTTCTTTCTTGGTAAGGCATTATGAGGGAGGCATTGGTAATGATCAAGCGGTGAACATTTGTAGGGGGTTGACGAGGTACAACCGTCTTGGGCTAGAGGAAGTGCATATGTTTAAGACTAGCAAAGAGCAACCCTTGAAAGGGTTTTGGTTGGGAAGTGACGGGCTAAGCTACATGAAGTTGCCAAGACCTCAAAACAATCCTTTACCTAGAGGACCCGCGGCATGGGATTTTGAGTGTCCTAGAGAGGAAAGTTTGGGGGTAAGTAGTGCGGAGGAGGAGGAGGTAGAGGAAGTTCCTTTGAGGCAAAGAAGGAGGGTAAGGAGAGAGGGTGGTGAGGGAAGTGAGCATTTGAGAGAGGAGATTGAGATCCTTGCAATTGAGCAAGGACCTTCCCAAACCACAAATTTTGAACAACAACAACAATAGCAACAACAACAACAACAACCACCACCATTCCATTTCCAATCACCATTCCAAAGCCACCATGATACCGACACCCCCATGTTTGATGCGGAGGGTCGTTCTAGCACACCCGTGGAGCCATGGCAACAACAAATGGCTAACTATTTTGCTAGCACCAATGACGTCTTGGCGCACATTAGTGGGAGGGTGGATGCCTCAAACACTTGGCAACAACTTCACGGAGGTAGGCTTGAGACTTTGGATGATTGGCACAATGTTGTGGAGGAGAGGGAGAGATTGAGAGCGGAGGCCGAGAGGGCTCAAAGTGAGGAATGGAGGAGGATGCTAGACGGGCAAGAGGAAGCCCGCCTATAGAGAGAGCAACAAGATAAAAGATGGCGGGAACAAAATGAAATGTGGGCCACCCAAAATGCTTGGAGGGAGCAAGCTACGAGCCACTTTAACGTTCAAAATGAGCGCCACCACACCTATCTTCAAGACTCCTATGAGGATGCGGTGGCACAAGAGGACGTCTATGGCTTAGCTAGCTCTCTCTTTGGGATGTCCATGCAACAAAACCCAGACTACCCAACTCCATACACTCAAGAAGTCCTTGATGAAGGCATGGAGCGAAGAAGAAGGATTAGAGAAGCAAGGGAAAGGAGGAGAAACCGAGGAGGTTCCTCGGGTTCTTCTCATTTTGATAATTGATGAGGTAACAATTTTTCTTCTCTCCTACAATGAGGACATTGTGTATTCTAAGTGTGGGGGAGAGGATTGTACATAGTTAGTTTTGTTTTGATGCCTTGTATTGTGTTTGTTTTTATTTTGAAAAGAAAGAAAGAAAAAAAATTGAAAATCCCGGCTAGGTGAAAACCCACAAGGGTGGTCACCTAGGCAAGATTGGGAAGGTGGCCGAGGACGGAATGAAAACCCGATAGGGCATTCCAGGCAAAATGAAGAATCGAGTTGCGAGCCACCAATGAGAGGAAAGGAAAAGCTAAGGTGAAAACCCGAAAGGGCACCTTAGGCAAAATGAGGGATTTTCAAGAAAAAAAATGGAAAAATGGAAAAATGAAAAAAAAAAAAAAAAAAAAAAAATTTTGAGCATAATTCTTCCTATGATGAGGATTTTGGAGGAATAAGAAGGGAGTTATAAGGAGGAAATTGGAAGGAGGCTAGCTTAGGACCCCATTTATTTTTATTTTTGAGTCACAAAACTTTGTTTCAAATTGGTGGATTTATGTTGGTGGTCGCTTGGTTGTGCAAATTGTGAAGTTTGGGGCCAACCAAGTAACCATGATTTGCATTAGTGGAGTAATAAGGGGGTGATATAAGGAGTGGATTTGTGTGAAGATTGTTGAGAAAGACCATCTCGCTATGCCTTGGGATAAGGCAAAGATGGTCATACTACTTTATTTGGGAGCTATAAGGAGGGAGGAGTTGATTTGAGTCGGAGTAGGTGGCATGTCGTGTCTTTAGTCTTGAGGGATGATATAAGGAGGGGGAGTGAGAGAAGAGTGTCACAAGAATTGAGTCTTTTTGTTTTGTTTTTGTCATTGGTGGATTGTTTAAGAGGGAGTATAAGAAGGGTGTAGTGAGGGAAGAGAGGTCAATACCTCCACACACACTTTGTTGGGCTCGTGTCATTTGTGCTAATATCGAGTTTTACTCGGGACGAGTAAAAGTCCAAGTGTGGGGTGTTTGACAACGTCAAATATTGTCGTGTCTAGTAGTAATTTTTAGAGTCTTTCGTTCTACTTTTTACGGGTCATTAGCTTTGTTTTATGTTAATTTTAGTTTTTGTAATAATGTTAGTATTTAGTACTTTAAGTCAATTTTGAGAGTCAAATCCCGAAAGTCAATGAAAGTCAAACCCGAAAACCCGAGACCCAAAAACCCGGAAATTGGAGTGGGCTAGCAATGAATCACCAAGGTATGAAGACCAAGCCCAATGGGTCAATGGAAGTCAAGGCGGGGTCAAATATCCTTGGGTCAACGAAAGTCAAGAAGGAAAACAAGGGGAAAAAATGGGCAGTGCTCGACGCAGCCTGCGTCACACGACGCAGCCTGCGTCAGCACGACGCAGCCTGCGTCGTAGGACGCAGCCTGCGTCATTTCTCAGCACGGGTTTTTCTCATTTTCTCGTCTTATCTTTTGGAAGCCCACCTTTCAAGGCCCCTAGGTTTGCGGACCAAGGGTATAAAAGAAGAAATCTGAAGAGAGAGAAGGGCATCAAGCATTCAACATTTAACAATATATTTTCCTTAGGTTTCTCTACTTTTGTTCTTCAACTTTGGCTCTTGTAATGGGTTTTTACTTAGAAGTTGGTTGTAATATGAAGACTATGGGTAGCTAATCTTCTTTTGCTTAGTGTAATTTGAACAAGTTCTTCCCTTTTAGCATTGTAAGACCTTTTTAATCCTTCCTTCTCTATTTAATTCCATTTTCCTATGTTTGAATTTCATTGTTAAATAAATGGTTGTTGTGACTAACCATCTTAGTAATTGTTTGTTTGATTAAATTGCTTTGTCTTGATGAATTTGGTTGATTTGTCTTGGTATTTGTTGAAGCAACTTTGAAAGATTGTAACTTTGGTTTAAAAGTTGGAATCTTTTGAGTGGAATTGGGGTTATTGTGTATTTAGGACATGGTTTAATGTTTTATTACATGATTCTAGCATATTTCTATGGTTTTGTGCTTAAAGCTTGCATCTTAATTTATGCTTATGTTTTAATAAGTATGGGTTTAGTTGTATTGAGTCATTTATGGATGGTTTAATTCATTGGTGGCTAGTTTTAGAAGTTTGTAATAGATAATTCGAGAAAGGAAGGAAAGAAGGGTCTTTACTTTGTTAATTGTGGGGGAACTTGGGATAATTGCACTAAGTTATTTCTCCATATTTGAATCTTTGAGTATTTAGTTGTTGTTAGTAATTTTAGACTTGATAATCATTTCTCATGAAAAACTTTCTCCTTATTTGTTATCTACATGATTTCCATTGTGAATATCATAGTTTGTAATTAATCTAAGTTTTTGTTTTGATTTGTATCTTAATTACTAATTAGTGTCTCAATTTGTGATTAGAGTCATTAATTTTGTCAATTGATTGTTTTGCAAGAGTCTAGATTAGATTATTTTAGCTAATACCGCTTTCCCTTGGGTTCGATCCTTTTCTTACCCTTACTACCCTTTTATTTAGGTTGGTTTGAGTCTAGATTTGGTTTTATAAATTGTTATTTGATTTAGCTAATTTGTGGAATTAACGACACCGTATTTTAGTCTATCAGTGCCCATAGGACCCTTGGGGTAGGTAGGGCGAGAATCCGACCAAACCTAGGCAAGGAATCGTCTTTCACCGAGAGGTGGAGACCTACCATTATCTATCATTAGACCGACTTCACCTTCTACCATATTCGACCCCAACCTCATTAGTGAACCCATTTGCCTTAGTCTTCTTAATTCTTGTCTTAAATCTCATATTCCCTCTTTTGTTAGACTTAGTTAGTTTTAGTCACCTCCAAATTTCTTCTAGCTAGAATTCGACCAACTTACCTTAGAGCCTTAATCACCGTCCTTCTGGTTTGACGTCGACTACCCTATTACATTAGTTGAGTTATTTGTTTGATTGGGGTAGGGCGACTAACCCAACGTCGGATAGTCAATTGTCTTCATTGCTTCATGTTTTAAAATCTCACAAAAAAGTTGTTGGTTACAAACTAGATGATTTAAAGGGCATAACCCTCGAGTTTTGCATGCATAGAATCCATCTAGAGGAAGATCATAAACCATGTGTCCAAGGTCAAAAGACGACTAAATCCTAACATGCACGAAGTGGTAAAAAATAAAGTAATTAAATTGTTAGATGCGGGAATTATTTATGCAATTTCTAATTCCACATGGGTAAGTCTGGTCCAAGTGGTTCCTAAGAAAGGAGGAACCACCGTAGTAAAAAATGATAAAAATGAACTTATTCCAACTAGAATTGTAACGGGTTGGAAAATATGTATTGACTATAGGAGACTAAATTTGGCCACTAAGAAAGACCACTACCTATTCCCTTTTGTTGATCAAATGTTGGAGCGGTTCGCATGTCACAAATATTTTTGCTACCTTGATGGTTATTCCGGTTTCTTTCAAATACCCATTCACCTGGATGACCAAGAGAAGACCACATTTACATGTCCCTATAGTACCTTTGCTTTATGTAGAATGCCTTTAGGTCTTTGTAATGCCCCCGCCACTTTCCGACGTTGCATGATAAGCATTTTCTCCGATTTTATCGAGTTTATCATGGAGGTGTTTATGGATGATTTTAGTGTCTATGGTTCTTCATTTGATGCTTTTTTTGGCTAACTTGTCTAAAGTGGTGAAGCGTTGTGAAGAGGTTGACTTGGTGTTGAATTAGCAAAAGTGTCACTTCATGGTGAATGAAGGCGTGGTACTTAGTCATATTGTCTCGGAAAGAGGAATTGAAGTGCATCGTGCTAAGGTCCAAGTTATTGAACAACTACTCCCACCAGTCAATATGAAGGCAGTAAGGAGTTTCTTAGCTCATGCGGGTTTCTACTGGCGTTTTATTAAGATTTTTCTATGATTACCAAACCCCTTACGGAGCTTCTTTTAAAAGATGCTCTCTTTATGTTTACTAATGATTGTCATGAGTCTTTTCTTAGGATCAAGAAGACTTTGATTTCCGCCCCCATCATCCAATCACTGGATTGGAACTTGCCATTTGAGCTCATGTGTGATGCTAGTGACTATGTGGTAGGTGTCGTTCTAGGACAAAGGAAGGATAAGGTTCTTCATGCTATATACTATGCTAGCAAAACCTTGGATGCGGCTCAAATTAACTATGCCACCACAAAGAAAGAGCTGCTTGCCACTGTCTATGCCTTAGACAAATTTCGCTCTTACTTGATTGGTTCCAAAGTCATTGTTCATACCGATCATGGCATTCGAAAGCATCTCCTAGCAAAAAAAGAAGCTAAGCCAAGGTTGATACATGGATCTTGCACTTGCAAGAATTTGATCTTGAGATTAAAAACAAGAAGGGGGACGAAAATGTTGTTGTCGATCACTTATCCCGCTTGAGGTTCAGTGATAGAGGTATTGATATACCTATTGATGATTCCTTCACCGATGATATTCTAATGATGTTGGAAGCCAATACTCCTTGGTATGCCGATATTGCCAACTTTCTAGTTGGAAAAGAACTGCCACCAAATCTTTCATATCAACAAAGAAAGAAGTTTTTACATGATGCCAAATTCTTCATATCGGACGATCCATTTCTATTCAAACATTGCTTCGATGGGCTTTTTCGGAGATGTATCCCACATTGGGATGTGAAAGGGGTGCTAGAAGGCTGTCATTCTTCTCCTTATGGTGGTCACCATGGGTCATCCAAGACCGTTGCAAAGGTGTTGCAATCCGGCTTCTATTGGCCAACTATGTTCCAAGATGCCAAAGCTTTCATTACGGCTTGCGATGCTTGCCTAAGGACGGGTTCTATATCAAGGAGGCATGTCATGCCTTTAAATTGTATCTTGGAAGTGGAGGTATTTGATGTTTGCGGGATTGATTACCTAGGACCTTTACCTTCATCAAAAAGAAATCGGTATATTTTGGTTGCCGTTGATTATGTCTCTAAATGGATAGAGGCAATAGCTACTCCAACAAACGATGCTTGTGCCAATGTTAACTTATTCAAGAAAATAATACTTCCAAGGTTTGGGGTCCCAAGAGCGGTCATTAGTGATCGTGGTACTCACTTTGGTGAGAAACAACTTGATTCCTTATTAGAGAAATATGGGGTCTATAATAGAAGAGTCTTTGCTTACCATCCACAAACTAGTGGCAAAGTGGAAGTCTCTAACTGAGAGCTCAAGTCCATACTTAAGAAAGTTGTTTCCAAGTCATGAAAGGATTGGAGCATGAGTCTTGATGATACCTTATGGGCCTACCGTACCGCATTTAAGACACCTATTGGTACTTCACCATATAGGTTGGTCTATGGAAAGGCGTGCCATCTCCACGTTGAGATGGAACATAAAGTAAAAGTCCTAGACCTCTAATTAGACTCCTCTAATTAGTTCATTAAATTACATTAACTTAATGATTTAGGATCAAGTTATCATGCATGCAAATATGAAAGCATAAAAGAAAAGATAAGACGAAAACATCCTTACATTGAGATTTTTCGGTTAAATAAGGGCACAATAAGAACTCCTTCTTATTGTTCTTGAGCATGAAATTAGTGGATGATCCTCCATAAAACAACCTCCAACGTAGAAGGTCTCCTTCTTGTTGCACCCAAGAATCAACCCAAATAATCTAGCTTATAATTAACTAGATAATACGTAAGAAATAATACTACTAACATTGTTGTATTACTACACTAGTAATATGTAGAGAATATTAGTGTATATGAGTGTTTATAGAGAAATTGATTTTAGACAGAGAAGTAAGAATAAAACACAAAATGAAGTTGTGGAAAAATGAATAACAATTGTCCCATTTTAAAGACTCTTCGCCAGCACTACCAAGCCATATAAGGTTCTTATTTTGCTTATTTTATTCACGTGCAAATGACTTGAGTGTTGGAGATAATTGTAATGATAACGATGTCATAATATTAGGTGGAGTGTAGGATTAGATAAGAACAATCATCATTGATTTCCACTAGCAATATATCCGGCCTCCACATGTAAAATTACTTGACCTTGAAATAATAAATGAGAGATGTGTAGAAATTAAGGATTTTACTTGGTAGTCTATTTGTTTATGCTAAGTGTTAGGATGAACTTGATTTGTTTTTGTCTCTTATGAAGATGGTTAGACCTCGAGTTGTAGAGAATGTCATTCTCGAGGCTCTTACTCAAGTCCTACGCAATCAACAAGATTTGGCCAATGCTCGAGGAAACCAAGCCCTGCCTCATCGAGAAGACCATCACCAAGAAGGCTATGCTTGGGTGGCTAGCCAGATTGCTAGAAGCAAGATTACGCCGTATGGTGGAGAACCGGACACTACCGAGCTTTCGCAGTGGTTTCGGGAGATGGAAAAGCAATTCGACTTGTACCAAGTCCGAGAAGAGGACAAGTGGAGGATTGCTAAGCACTTTCTGGTGAGGGAAGCCGACAACTGGTGGGCGATTACTAATCCCACCGCTACTCTTGAAGTTGATTTCAATTGGGAATGTTTCACGGCTCTTGTTGAAGGCCGATTTTATCCTAAAGAGCTTAAGCAACAAAGGCTCAAGGAATTCATTGATTTCAAGCAAGGTGACTTGACGGCTCACGACTTCACCACTCAATTCAAAAACTTGCTCATTTTTCACCGAGGCTCATCAAGGATGATGAAGACTGAGCTTTTTACTACCGTAATAAGCTTAGTTCTTTGCTCCAAAGCAAAGTAAGGAGGAACTCTACCTCTTTTGGAGAATTGTATGATGATGCACTTTGGGCCGAGAACTCCATGAAGGCCATCAAAGATGAAGCGATGATGAAGAGTCCCCCTCCTTCCTTCTCGCCTAGGCCAAATTTCTATGGAAAAAGGCTGTTTACTCCTTCGTCTTCCAATGCTTCTGCCAACAAGCGAATATTCAACCCTCCCCCAAATGCAAATGCAAGAGCTCCCGCTCCTTTAATTCCCCAACCTACTTCTAACGTGGCTCATAGGCCCTATGCTCCTCCTCAAGCTCAAGGTCTCTTATGTAACCATTGTAGACAACCACACCACCCCGGTGTAGCATGTTTCAACCGACCTTATGTTTGCTTCTTTTGCCAAAAGACAGGTCACCTTTATGATGATTGCCCCGATCGGAAGTTGCCCCCTCCAATTGCCAAACCCAAGGGATCTATCTTCGTTCTAAGGCGAGCCGAAGCCGACGCTCATCCGGAGATAATTATGGGAATGTTCTCAATCTTAGAGCAACCGTTTCTTATTCTATTTGATACTGGTGCTTCTATGTCTTTTGTGTCTTCAACATATGTTGATAAATTATCTATCGAGCCTACTTCTGGTGAGGATACTCCCATATCCTTACCATCCGGAGAAATTATCTCATGTTCTATTCTTTACCCTAATGTTCCAATCTCTATTGCTGGTACTATCTTTCCCGCTAATCTCCTTAAGTTTCCTCTAGGAGAGTTTGATGTAATTCTAGGTATTGATTGGTGAGCATTGTACGATGCTAGATTCAAGTGTAGAGATCAAAAGATTTATTTAAATAGTCCTTTAGGAGTTAGAATAACCTATAAGGGATCTCATTCCCGAATGCGTGTACAATTGATTTCTGCAATGAAGTTGGTGAGTATGGTAAGAAAGGGTCACCAAGCGTTCTTGTGTATTGTGACTTCCACAACTACCTCCTTACCAAAGATTGAAGATGTATCTATAGTACGTAACTTTGTTGATGTATTCCCCGAAGACTTGCCCGGGATCCCCCCTGAGTGTGATGTTGAGTTTTCCATTGATCTTATGCCCGGATCCGGACCCATAGCTAAAGCTCCATACCGTATGGCTCCAACCGAGTTGAAAGAGTTAAGGAAGCAACTTGATAATATGATTGAAAAAGGTTTCATTCGACCGAGTGCCTCGCCTTGGGGTGCTCCCGTTCTTTTTGTAAAGAAGAAAGATGGTTCCATGAGATTTTGTATTGACTACCGTGAGTTGAACCGAATTGCAATCAAGAATAGGTATCCTTTGCCAAGAATAGAAGATTTGTTTGATCAACGAAAGGGTGCTTCTACTTTTTCCAAGATTGATTTGAGATCCAGATATCACCAAATTCCCGTTCGTGATGCCGATATACCGAAGACGGCTTTTAGTACAAGATATGGTCACTTTGAGTTCAAGGTGATGCCATTTGGATTGACTAATGCTCCCGCTATTTTTATGGATCAAATGAACCGCACTTTTAGTGAGTATCTTGATAAGTGTGTTGTGGTTTTCATTGACGACATCCTTATTTTCTCCAAGACCGAAGAAGAGCATGATATTCATCTTAGGACCATTTTGGGTGTCCTTCGTCGTCAAAAATGGTTTGCCAAATTCTCCAAGTGTGAATTTTGGTTACCTAGAGTGTCCTTTCTTGGGCATGTAATTTCTACAGAAGGTATGATGGTAGGCTCTTCTAAGATTGAAGCTGTGGTTGATTGGAAGAGTCCAACCGATGTTAGAGAAGTCCGAAGTTTTCTTGGTTTAGCTGGTTACTACCGTAGATTTGTGAAAGATTTCTCAAAGCTTGCTAGACCGATGACTCAATTATTGAAGAAGGAAACCAAATTCGTATGGAATGAAGCTTGTGAAGCCGCTTTTCAAGAAATAAAGAAAAGGTTGACTACCGCCCCAGTGTTGACCTTACCTGGAAAAGGTGTAGACTTTTATGTCTATTGTGATGCTTCCAAGATGGGATTGTGTTGTGTACTTATGCAAAGTAGGAAAGTGCTTGCTATGCCTCGAGACAGTTGAGAGATGATAAAGTGAACTACCCTACTCATGATTTGAAATTAGCCGCCGTGGTTCATGCCATGAAAGTGTGGAGACACTATCTAATTGGTGTTCATTGTCGCATATATACCGATCACAAGAGTTTGAAGTACATATTTATTCAAAACGAGTTAAATATGAGACAAAGAAGATGGTTGGAATTGGTGAATGACTATGATTTTGAGCTGCTATACCATGAAGGGAAGGCCAATGTTGTTGCCGATACTCTTAGTAGGAAATCTTCTCATGCCTTGAATGCTATGTGGGTATTACCCGATGATCTTTGTGCCGAGTTTCGAAAGTTGAAGTTGGAATTCGTGGAACGTGGATTTGATTATGTTGGTGCTATGGTTGCCGAACCCGTTCTTCTCCGCGAGATCCGCGAAAGCCAAGTTGATGATCCTACCTACAAGTCTATTCAAGCCAAGCTTCTAGAAGGAAAAGCCAAAGACTTCAAGATTGATGACAAAGGTGTTCTTCGACTCCATGACCGAGTGTTTGTGCCTAATGCTCTTGACTTGAGAAAGCGAGTTCTTGATGAAGCTCACCTTTCTCCTTACTCTATCCACCCCGGAGGTGATCGATAAAATGTATAAAGACTTGAAGCTACAATTTTGGTGGCCGAATTTGAAAGGCGATGTTGTGTCCTATGTTGGAAGATGTCTTACTTGCCAACAAGTGAAGATCGAACACAAGAGGCCCGGTGGATTGCTACAACCGTTGGATATTCCACTATGGAAGTGGGAATCTATTTCTATGGATTTTGTCATGGCTTTGCCAAGAATCAATGGAAGTAAAGATGTCGTTTGGGTTATTGTTGATCGTTTGACCAAGAGTGCCAGTTTCATTCCGATCAAAGAGACTTGAAGTTTAGATCGACTAGCGAAAGCCTACGTTGATAAGATCGTTAGATATCATGGTGTGCCAAAGGAGATCATATCCGACCGAGACCCAAGATTTTGGAAGGCCTTACAAGAAGCCATAGGTAGTAAGTTGTTGATGAGTACCGCTTTCCATGCCGCTACCGATGGTCAGACCGAGAGGACTATTCAGACTTTAGAAGACTTGCTTAGGGCTTGTGCAGTCGACTTTCAATCTAATAGGGAAAAGAGTCTACCGTTGGTAGAGTTTTCTTATAAAGCTCTCTATGGAAGAAAATGCCGAAGTCCTATTTGTTGGGATCAATTGAGTGATGTTCGTGACTTAGGTCCCGATGTTCTTGTTGAAACCATCGATCATGTGAAGGTCATTCGTGATAGAATGAAAGCCGCTCAAGACCGACAAAAATCTTATGCCGATGTTCGGAGAAGACCGTTGGAATTTGATGTTGGAGATAAAGTGTTCTTGAAAGTATCTCCGATGAAAGGTGTTAAAAGGTTTGGTGTAAAGGGTAAATTGAGCCCGAAATACATTGGACCCTTTGATATTGTGAAAAGAATTGATGCCGTAGCTTACAAGTTGGACTTGCCCCCCGAATTTGAACAAAGTTCATGATGTCTTCCATGTTTCTCAATTGAGGAAGTATATTAGTGACCCAAGCCATGTTTTTCAAGCCGAAATTCCCGAGCTAGAACCAAATTTGTCCTTTGAAGAGAAGCCGATCCGCATTCTAGATCGCAAGGATAAGAAGTTGAGAAGTAAAGTGGTGCCTTTGGTGAAAATTTTGTGGAGATGTGCTAATGTTGAAGAAGAGACGTGGGCACCAGAAGCTACTATGCGTATTAAATATCCAAGCCTATTAAATTAAGGTATCTTTCGTTCGCTAAAGTTTCGAGGGCGAAACTTTTTAAAAGGTAGGGTGATTGTAACACCCGCAAATGTACCCTATTGGTATATATTAAAAATATTATACGGATACTTTTCAGCGTAATTTTAGTTTTAGTCTAGAATTTAAATTTCAGAGTCTAATTTAGCAAATCCGAGTTCGTATTAGGACTTTACTCGAAATTCCGTGTGAGTTACGTCTTAAGGTGCTTTTGGGCTTTTTCCATGTTTTTCCAATCAGTCACCTTATATCTCCCTTAAACCCTAACTCCCTCACTCACTTTTCCACTTACTCCTTCTTCCTCAACAAGTACCCAAAACCTAAACCCCATTGTTGATCAAGCTAAAAATCATCGCTACTCCTTCGTTCCTTGCTCAAATCCGCTAAATTTCGTCATAATCTTCCCCTCTCGTCGTCCTCTATCTTAATTGGTAATAAAATTACCGTCTTTCTCACTTTTCAATTTATCCGTCTTTCTCAAAGGTGAATTATATTCAACTTTTGTTGTATAATTGTAGGTGGAGACCTTCAAGACCTCAACAAAGACTACTAACTAGTAGAGGAGGACCTAGACGAGGATTGAAGACGCAAAAAAGTAACGGTGAAGGGTTACTCGATATCAATACGTGATTTAATGAGTTTTTGATGTTAGTAAGCGTATTTAGAATAGGATGATTGTTCATAGAATTTGTGTTGTTGATGATAGTGGTTGTTTGTGGATAATTGTTGTTGACGATTGACGATTGATGATGATAGTTGATATTTGTTGATGTTTATTGGTGAAGTAATGATGATTTCGTGCATATGTTGTCCCAGCCGGCCGACCGGCCGCCAGTCAGCCGACCGCCTGGGAGTTGGCTGACTTGAAGTTGGCATTTTCGAAGTATATTGGTGTTATGTAAGTCTCAGCCGGCCGACCAGCTGAGACACACCCCTATCTTTCCTTCTTTTTTTCAAGTGACTAATGGTCCGGCCGGGTAGCCGGCAGCCGGTCCACTTGACCAGCTGGATCACCCTATATTTTCAATTGTTTTCATTTGTTACCAAAACGCCAGCCGGGTAGCCGGCGGCCGGTCCACCTGACCGGCTGGCACACGCTGCCTTTTGCCTTTCTTTTCCTTCTTATACTTTCATTTATAATAGTTTGCATGGTTCGTTTATTGTATAAATTTAGGTAATAGCTTTAAATATTCATGTTTAGAATATATGATATCCCATTCGCTTGTATCGCATGTTTTGTGACGGTTTTTCATATATCCCCTTTGAGTCGGTTTTACATATCTTATGATTTGAGCACAAATTGTTATGTGCTATGAACTCTCATTCCCCGGCTACCTCCTCGCTCATTAGACTGGAATGTCGGAACGAGGAGATGTATCCTTAATGCTTAAATGCATGTTTTAGTGGGGATATGACGACGTTGTTGGGAGGCGAACGCAATGCGTTGATCAACCCGGCCGTCAAATGTCGTATACTTGCGAGGTACTGTCATTGCATGTAGCGTACCGCTTGTTTATGATGCTTGTGCTTTTTACGCCTCTTTCGTGAAGATTGACCGAATTTGGGGTACTCAGCTTCTGTGTTTGACCGAGTTTTGGATGCGAAATTTTTCTCTCATGTCGAATCGGAAAATGTGATTCCGAGAGTCTGGCCAGGTTTAGACTAGGACTGTAACAACCCGAAAAGTACCCAATTTTTCTAGTAAAAATATTTACTAACACTTTTCAGTAGACTTAAGTTTTTAAAATAGAATTTATTGTTTCGAGTCGTATTTTGAAATTCCGCGTTCGTATTTGGAATTTCTGAGGGATTTCATGAAAAAACCGTTTTTAGTCATATTTGACTTTTCTTGACTTTTAAGTCGTCTTTGACTTTTTCTTGACTTTTTAATGTCGTCATTGACTTTTCTTGACTTTTAAGTCGTCATAAACTTTTCTTGACTTTTAAGTCATCTTTGACTTTTTCTTGACTTTCAGTCAACTTTGACTTTCGTTGACTTTTTCCCGACTCGCCTTATAAGTTTGAAGACCGAAATTTTATTTAAAAAAATAATATTTGTAATTTATTTTTATTTAGATTTATTAGAATTTATGATAATTTAATAAAATTATTTTGAATTTATTCGGAATTTATAATAAGGTTTTACGGTTTTAACCCAAACGTCATTTAACTATCCCCGGGTCAACTTAAGTCCCGAAACCCGACTTTGACATGAGTCATACGCCCCATGTCACTTTTTTTCCACTCATATTAGATCTTGTAATTAATATGATTAAACTAATAAAAATATCTAAGATATTTGTAACTTTATCGGTCTGTCAACTTAAACTCCGCAAATCGCGTAAAAACAGACCCGATTCCTCTCCATTTCACACGTCTCTTTTCCCCTCTTAAGCCTTGATATTTTCTTTCTTTTCATTACTCACCAACAACTTTTCATTTTACAATCAATCAAATTAAGATCTAATTAATCGTTCTTCATCGTTCTTCATTCGTTCTTCGTCGTTCTTCATTTGTTCTTCGTCGTTCTTGAGCAAAATCATCATAAAACCTTCATTTCTTAATTAAATCCGTCCTAACTGATATTTCTAGAATCTCCTCTTCGCTCTCCATCTTCAAGTACGGTTTAATTTCAAATCCGACAAAATCGTTTTCAACACTTTAATTATGGAAAATCAAGTTTTAAATTCTAATGATGTTTTTCTTGTCATTTCTTATAAGGGGAAGATTTTGAAGACGAGTTTGGTGACTCGTACATTTTGGGTGAAGATTAGTAGACGGGTTTTTCTTTACTTCTTATTTTGGTGCTACTTGATTTTGCTAGCTAGGTAACGATTCCGAGTTACTCGACGAATATATGTTACATAGCCTTTGTTTCTTTAGTTTTTGGTTCACCCTTTTATTTTTGTTCAGGTTGTTGTTATTTATGGATTTTTGGTAGTAACATGATAAGTAGTTGTTTTTATCATGTTGTATAATTTATAACAAGTTTAGTGTTCTTGACACATTTTTATGATTTGTCATAATCATGATTTTTGTATGATGGATGGTTAAATTGGGTGTTAAAAATGGATGTTGTTAATTAAAACATGTTAGAAATAATTTGGTGGGATTAGTGGTGGTGGCCGAAATGGTGGCTGGAAAAACCGGACCCAAACCAGCCGGTTCAGGCCGGTTCAGGCCCGGTCCAGACCGGTCTGGGTCGGTCCATGGTGGGTCCGGGTTTTGGTTTTTGGGTTGTATCGATGTTTGATTGTTTGGTTGTTGTTTTGACGGGTTTTAATTATGTTAAAGCATGCGGGAAATATTAAGAAACGGTTTTAGTAAAAGTTGGAAAATCTGCCAAAACAGCCCAAACAGGCCCGTGGGCCCATTCAGGCCCATGTTGGGTTCGGCCCAAAATTCAGCCCGTGGGTCCCACTTTGGGACTTGTGACGGTTTTTGAGTTATCGTCATTTTATCGTGTTTTGTAATATTTAGCAAGTGGGAAATGTTAATAAGTAAAATATTTAATTTAAAAGGTTTTTCATAAAATTATTATTTCTCACATGTTAGAAATTATAATACGAGATCGTAGTTTAAATTTATATCCTTTAAGTCAAGCGGGTTTTTCGTAAGATTTAATAATTCACATGTGAGAAGTTTTAAATAACATGTAATGAATATGTTGAATTTTTATGTCTAAGTCTAATTGGTAAAGACTCTGTTTCTAGCCGGTTTGACCAAACGGGTTTGGTCAAACTAAGATCTAGTCAGCCCCGTTTTTGACTGATGACCCGTCGCGGGACTCGGGTCGGGGATTTGTCTTCAAGTAATGTTGTATTTAATTAATGAATTAGCCTTAGTAGATATGAGGCGATATGATATTTGATTATGATTTATATGCAATTAGTCACATGATAGGATGTTTTTTTTTTCCGTGACTGTTTAATTATATGTTGGTGTCGTGTTGACTAAGTACCCATAGAGATTATGGAGTAAGTGGCGTCTTGACCATTCTAATTCTAAATGAGTAGCTTGGACCATGACATTGATAGGCCGTACTATCTTTAACGA
This sequence comes from Heliosperma pusillum, assembly GCA_022085475.1. Lineage (NCBI taxonomy): Eukaryota > Viridiplantae > Streptophyta > Magnoliopsida > Caryophyllales > Caryophyllaceae > Heliosperma > Heliosperma pusillum. The sequence continues at coordinate 36,152 of JAIUZE010074807.1, forward strand.
GCATATAGTTCACCGCTTGATAACTTTTGTTTCTCGGCCTGGGGGGCTTATCTCCAAGTCGGGGCATGGCTGCCTAAGAGTTCCACTTTGGGAATGGAGCCAGCTTAAGTACTAGCCATCTCTGCTTAGGGGGTCGCCTAGTAGAGTTTCTTGTGTACTTCTGGTCACGAGACGGGGAATGGAATAGCTGTTGTTACTAGGTCTGATCAGTCGAGGACTAGGATGTTTTCCTACCTTGTGGTATAGCCTCGAGTTACAGAAGTCGACTATCGATGGTCATAAGAACTTATGCCTGTTTGTAGAAGTATTGGTCTTTCATGTTTGTATGATTCTATGAGTTTTAGAAGGTGAGATTCAAGCCGGCTAAGATTGATAGAGTTTGGATTCCCGATTGTTAACTGATTCAAATGATTACGTGTTGATTAGGGTTTGAGTGTATCAGGGCCATGTTACATGGTAACCGCTGAGCCAGCATACCAGCTTCCCTACCTCGGGTTATATTTTATTATCGAATTCACATGATAGCTTTCATATGCTAGGTTATATGTTAGTTATTTGTTTCATAAAATGAAAAGCATATCATATATGTGAGTTTTGGATTTTCCATATACATTGCTTTTATGTTATTCATGTTTAATTAAACTCGACATTTCGTGGCTGGGAGAACTCGGAGTTACTCCCCACTGACTGTGGCTTCCGTGTTTATATTTAATGCGGTCGAACAGGTGGTGATGCATATTTTGGGGTACATTGACGAGCTAGCGAGCGAAGTATTTACCTTGGACCTATATTCGGTTCATAGTTTGTATATTATTATACACTCTTTTATTTCCGTATTTATACGGGAGATATGTCTCCCGTCTTGTATATTTCTTTTGTAAAATGTTATTTCCGTTTTGTAATGACCCTTTTTATTTTATGACACCTTTGTATTGTACTTTCATCTTTTATCTAGTTTAAATTATTTTTTTTTTCTTTCCGCAAATTTGAGGGTGTCACATATTTGTTGATCTATCAAAATATAACTGAAGCAACTTCACTTTTATGCTGATTTTTGGTAAAGAAGACATTTTTATGAGGAGAAATGAGTTCATCCTAGCGTTTATCACTTGGTATAATCTTTATGCTCTTGTATGATAATCTTTGATGGTAATTATTGCTTATCATATTTAGAAGGGTGAGTAGTGGGTAAGTAATATTAGGAGATAAAGATGTGATCTTTGTGCTAATTTTGTATGCTAAGACTTTATTACACCAAGCTCTCTTAATCATTTTAATCTTGCCTTTGTAGTGGTTGTGTTATTGTTTCATAGACAAAAATCCAATATTTCCTTGTTTTTTATGTTCACTTTTTCAATATCCCTTTTCCACATGAGTTTCTCACACTTGTGTTTCATTGTGAATATCATAATTTGTGCGTAATTGTGATCGGTTCTGTCGTGCTCCCGATACAAAAATAATTACCCACACTTAGGCTAACAACATAAAGGAATGTATTAGGGAAGTAGGGTGTCGATCCTCAGGGAGTACGTGTTAACTATGAATTGCTATGGATTGGTTTTCATTTAGGTTCGAGTCACTTTAGGTGGTTGTCTAAACTATTAACATAAAATAAAATGACAAGTATATAAATGACGATATGTAAATGGCAAATATGTAAATTGCAAATAAAAAACTCAGAATAGAAGACATACCCGATCAGGTTGTCACGTACCCGATCGGGGAAATCCTCTGATCCGAATAACAACAATTAAGTTCTATCTAAAGACGATATTTAAATGACAATATTGAAAGTCTAACTAACTAAACTAATAAACAACATAACAATAATAAAGTAAACTATCTAAGAACGAGAATAGAAAGACGATAAAGTAAACTAACTAGATAACAACAAAATAAACTATCTAATACGGTAAGATAAACTAACTAATCAAGTTGTTATAGTGAAAGAGAAATACATGTAAAACTAATTAAAAGTTTCATTGATACCAACATTAGAATTACTATGATTGTCTAGGCCTTGTAGCGGTATATTCCTTTCGGATTCGTACCGACCTTTTAGTGGGTCCTAACGTCCTTTCAGCATGGTTAAGTCACTAAACCCCTATTGGTAGTCCTAATTCCCATCCCAACTCTCGTTATAAAGATAGAAATTGACTAATACAAACAATTGTTTATGGCCACTAAACATAGTTATAGAATTTGACACGACCAAAGGAAGAAACAACTAGATGGTTCAAATGGTATCTACTCTTCTTTTAATTCATTTAACTCGTAAATCATTTCAAATATTACAACTCTATTTATTTTATTTACACAATGATAATTTTACAATATTAGAATTAATCTAATTTATGTGATTATGTGATTAAGTAGATTAATAAGAAAAAGATGTAGGAAATTAAGTTATGAAATATAAATACTAAAGTTATTATGGTGATTATATTAACAATGATTCTAATGACAATTTTTAGGATTATATGATTAGGTAAATTATAATGTGACATGCTAAATAATATTTTGGTTTTAACTAGATTAATTTTAGATTGATTTCCTAATAACAACAATATTATGAAAATGATACTAGTGAGATTATAATTCATGATGACTAAAACTGCATAAGTAAATCAAGATTAGAGAATTACCGAGTTGGAATATGAGTATATAAGAACGAAAGTAAGAACAAATATCCAATAACAAAAGCTATGAAAACACTAGAGAAATACTAGGAAATAAACTATAAAAACTTGTAAGAAAGTGTGCTAAAAGATATGTAAAGATGATAATAGATTATATGAAAGTAAGATGATAATAGATAACTGGATGCTTGGATAAAAAGATGATAATTGTGTGTGATGATCATTGGCTTTTATAGGGATGCATGGCTGCTGATCCCTCGTCCAAATTCGTACCCTAGTCAAAGCATTAATGTACTCATTTAAGCTCTGATTGAAGAAGAGCCAAGTAACGTCCTCTTGCAGAAATACCCGATCGGGTATTGGGCAATCCGATCGGGTTTTTGTGTAATATGGATTTTCCGTCTTTTCATCTTAGGCACGGAATCCTATGCCTTGGTCTTGGTCAATGCAATGCGGAATTGGGCTTGGGCTGATCTTCTCTTGACTTGGGTTTATATTTCCTTTTAAAGTTCAAAGCCAAAATCCAAATTGAGTTCATTCGAGGAAGGATGTAGCGGAATCGTAATCAAATCGTGAACTGGCTATCATCAATTCCTTGAAAACTCGTATCCTAGTGTCTTTGCTCCATAAAGTAGGAAAATATAGCAAAACCACTTCATTTCCTATAAAACGAGTCAAAACATGCAAAACAACTAGAATAGCAATATTAGCTCGTTAATCACTTAACAAAGTGCATAAATCGTATAGAAATCGAGCTAAAACGAGGGATAAATCAGTACAACATATCACTTATCAAATTCCCCCTAGCTAAACCCTTGCTTGTCCTCAAGCAAACATAACAATCATAACTAGGACAAGGGTAGCTAACAATGATCAATCTATCATACAAATCTCAAAAAGCAAGCTCTTAATAAGTAGATGAATCATAAACCCGTTACAACAAGGGCGAAGGAAAATGCGAGACATGGTTGAGATTTACATAACGGCGCAGCATAGAAAATATTCTTTGGACCTTTTCAGCTCTTGCATGATCTTTTGACAATGGACTCTCACGGTGCACTCTTCACTCAAATTTTTGTAAAATAGGAAATATTGGTTCAAATTTGAAGTGACACTCACCTATCTACAACTTATAAGAATGTGCCCGCAGTCTAGTATGGTAGACAATCCAAAACCATTAAGTAAAACTAATCATGATCAAAATATAGTGTAAGAAGCACTAGTAAAGTAAAGAAGAGGCTTGGGAAATTTGGGTAAGAAAGTGGACAAATGAATTTGGTCATGTGGAGCTTAAAGTCAAGCTAGTAATAACCAAATGTGTAGTGGATACCCAATCCAAATCATACCAATTCCCATCAACAAAAGTCAAAGCTAAAAGCAGCATATTGGCTTATTAAACATGACAAACCAAATTACGACTTCCCATAATTTTCTTTCTTTTCATTTCATGGAAACGTTTTTCCTCTTTTCTTTTCTTTTTTTTCTTTTGAGCTTTCAATTTCATTTTTCATCGTTCTTTCAAAGCTCTTTTTTTTTTCTTTTTCTCTTTCACATCGAAACCCAGAAATCAGTAATCCCGAGACAATTTCACACCAAATGATGGCATTATCAGAACATCGCAAAAGCATAGAACACCCTTACACAAATGGTTGGTTACTAGCTCAACAAGGGTAGGCAATATTATAATGTAGCTAGGAAGAAGGGTGTTTTTGCGAAAGGTGAATAAGAGATTGAATGGCTTCAAAATATAGATCATGATAGTAATACTTATAGAAAATGGAATAAAAACCATACTTATGCGTTTTGATGTAACATAGACTATAAGGAGAAACTACTCACTCCTAAACTGGGATCGGGTTCAGATGTACCGACCATTGGAGGCTCTACCTTACAATATGAGTAGCTTGCCAAAGTCAAGATCAAGCTTAATTAAGTCCAAATGCAATTTCCTACCTACTGTGTACAAGACATCCCCATGAATGCACAACTCCTCATAATATAACGAAACATCAGCTTATAAAAACTACAAAATGAGAAATGTAAGATGGAAATGATCTTTTCTTTTTGTGTTTTGATTTTTTCGATTTTTTTCTAAAACTAAAAAGAAACTAATAAAATTAAAAGAAAAGAAACTAAAAAGAAAACTAAAAAAAATCTAAATGCAATCGTAAATGCAGTTCCTAAATGCAAATCCTCCCCCAAGCTAAAACTTCACATTGTCCTCAATGTGCATGCAATTATATCAGAAACAAACCGAGAAACGGCTAGTAGCACACGGAACAGAGAAACGATATGAAACTCTAATGGGAAAAGGGTTTAAAAAGAAAACCAAAAATGCGAAAAATAAGGGAAAGAAATAAAATTCTTAAAAAATGGCTAGCCTCCCCCAAGCTAATATGAACAAGGGGAGCTCATCATCTCATCCTAAAGGCCACCAGCTACGGCCTCTCCTCTCAGAAGGAGGTGGCTCGGGTGCGGATCCAGAAGCATCTGCATAGTGGGTATCATCTGCAGAATGATAACTACCACAAGAAGGAAAGATCCCGGTTGGGTTGCTGGCTCCAAAGGTCTGATACTCCTCCACTTGGTGATCAGGAAAATCACCTCCATATCCTCTAAACCTCTCGACGCCATAATCGGTTCCACAATAATCAGGTCCGGTTCGCCGCACACCTGCACCATAAGCAGCACCATACCTCCCCTCGGGCCAAGTATAAAAAGACGGGTGGGGGCCCTCAGGTCTAATCACACCTTGCCTAGCAAAGTGATCATATATGGGGTGCAAAGCAAGCTGCTGGTCGGACTGAATTCTATTGACGGACAAGGTTAAAGCTTCAAACATGGCGGTCACATCGCCCTCAACATGGGTCGATTGAGAGGATGATCCAACCTCAGGGCGGCTGGATCTAAGCTGAACAGGAGGGTCAATGGGGGTAATATCCCCTACAGGAAGGTTGTAAGTGGGTCGGGGTAAGATAGCCTCACCCTCTTGAAGTGAAGGTCGCTGCCGAAGAAATGGAATTTGTTCTAACTCGGCGGTCAACTTGACCGAATCATGGCCAGCAATCCTCCAAATCATATGGGGGTGAGAAGCACGAAACCAATTGAGCTGAACAAAATAAGCATAATCCAACCCATTTCCCATCTCGGTAGGAGGTGTAGTCAATGCCTGAAGGTCGGTGGTGGCTTGGTTAAAACCACAAACTCGCATAGCTAGGTGAGTAATAAGACCTCCATAGACAATGGCAGTGTTCTTGGGATTAATAGCTTTGGTCAGCTGAAAAGCAAAATGATACGGAACACTAACAGACCACGGTTCATCACCATCCACATTCAAAAATCCTCCTAACATTTCTAACTCTACTCGTCTCACCAAATGAGGTTCAGCACGACCCAAAAAGGTCCATCCCATGAATCTTTGCCAGATTCTAATGGCGGGATGATGGATATGTTGGTGTCGGACATGGTCCCAACGAGAGACAGGGTAAGTCGAAATAGCACTCCAAAGCAGGCTAACATCAAAGCCTTCCGGAGGTGAGATAACAGTGTTTTCAGTGGTGAGACCAAAATATCTAGCAAAGTTCTCCAAGTTCATACTATAATCATCATTAAACAAGCGAAACCGAACTTGAGGCACAGTGTTTCTATTTCTAGACCGATGCAACTCGAAAGAGCTTAAAAATTCAAGGGTTAATTGGGGGTAGGTCTCATAGCTAAAGTTCATGCTAGCACTCATACCTAGACCCCTAAATAACACTTTAACATGCTCAAGAAGTTTCATATGCCTTAAAGAAGAAACATTGAGGAACTTGGTAGCCCTCATACCTTTGCTTTTAAGAACGCACCATTTTTGCCAATGCTCATGCGAGCTAAACTCTACATCCGGGAAGCTAGGATCATGCATAGCATTCCCTTGATTTTTGGGTTGTTCATTCGCTTCAAGCATTTCTATATCTTCCTCTTGTGCTCTACTACTCTCTCCTTGAGTGGAGGTTCTTGCCCTCTTTAATTTCCTTAATGTAGGTGTCATTTTCTACAAATAACTAGTATTAAAACATTTCATTCATAAACATAAGTGGATAGCATAAGTGTTATAATACTAAGCTTTAAGCACAAATTCAAGTATAGTGACCTTAGTGAAACATTGTCATGCTATCTTTTGAGCACAAATGGATGACATTAAGCATAACAATATGTCAATTAGGTGAGCAATATATACTTGAATCATGAATTTGGCTACTACCTAAGGATACTAATGCTAACTTAACATGACAAGATCATAAGCTCATAGTATAAAGCATGAATTCAAGCATCATACTACCACTTAACAAAAGCTCTTAGCATAAAGTAAAGATGAGTATCCTAATTAGCAAATGAACATCCAAATCAAAGTAATCATCCTAATTAATCACTAGAATTCACTCTATAACATGTAAGAATCATTAGAAATCCAATTTAAACAAGTTTTGCAATCAAAATCAAGAACCCCCAAATTTGAGTTAGGGTTTGTTCATGTTGGATTTCTGAAAAATATAGAGAGATTGAAGTAACTAAAGTAGAAATAACTTACTTGATGATGCTTAGAAATTGCCCTTGATGAACTATAGGAACAAATTTTGGAAGAATAGACTAAGAATTGAAGGTTTTGAGAGAATTTTGAGCCTTGAAATTGAAGAACACGGATATAAGGCAGCAAGCAAAGGGTAGCAAATGGGTTTTATAGAAGAAAATAGAGTAAAACACGAAACATGCAATATACCCGATCGGGTATACAGCAATCCGATCGGGTAAGTTCGCTGATCCGGTTTTTGTTTCTTTTTTCTTTGCCAATTGCTCTTACCTTTGGGCTATGTCCTTGAACATACTTACTAACCTTAGTGATCTTGGCAACTTGGGCCAAGGATAGCTCCGTCTTGTCTCAATAGGTCCTCCGATTCTAAGTACGAAAAACTATTGACGAAACATGCATAATAACAAGTAAAACGAAGAAAATGTTCCTAACTATTACAACATAAAATCCAAAAATAGAGTCCAAATAAAATAGTCCAAACTAAAATCATTGTCTAATAAGTAAAAAGAAAGAAAACAAAAATGCATAAAGAAAAAGAAAAGAAAAAGACGGGTTGCCTCCCGACAAGCGCATTTTTGAGTCATGCTAGACTATGTTGTACTATCCCTCCTTAAGCCTTATGAAGGGATTTTAGCTCCTTGTAGCCGGATTCGTCCTTGAATTTCCACATTTACATTTTTGCCAACACCCATGACAATCTCATTCTTCATGCTTCCGCAGCTTTGAAAGCCTCTAGGTCGCCATCTCCAACACTCAACACATCCCCCTTTTTGTCAAAGGTGGCACTCGATCCATCTATTTCAAATGTGATCTTTTCTCCTTTTACATCAATACAAGCTCCAACCGTATTTAGGATGGGTCTCCCTAATATGATATGGTCATCCCTTTCTCCCTTTGAAAATATTACATAAAAATCGACGGGGATGAGGAAGTACCCAATCCGTATTGGGACATCTTCCACAATTCCTGCCGGAGTATGCATAGATCCATCGGCAAGTTGAAGGCTAGTACTAGTGAATTTCATTTGTATGGGGCAATGCTCATGATAAACATCAAAAGGCATGACGCTAATAGAAGCTCCTAAATCACACAATGCACCTTTTACCTTATGAAAACACATTGTGAAAGAGATGTTGAAACAACCTGGGTCTTTAAGTTTGGAAGGGATGAGGATCTTCCCTTCTTCAAGGGTAGGTTCCTTGTGATTATCCTTGGTTGCTTCTTTTTCCTTAGATATCTTGTCAATCCTTGCTTCTAACTTTGAAAAAGCTTCGTTTGTTGCCAAAGTTGCCTCTTCAATCTTTCCTTCTAACCTCCCTTGAGCTTTTATCAATGACATGATCAAAGCTTCGAGACGATATGTCTCCTCATGTGTAGGGACTTTGGTTGGTTTGGATAGTGTTGGAATGTTGCAAAGTTCATGGGGTAACCTAAAAATTGTCTCCTTACTCTTTCCATTCCCAAGAGGGTGATCACAAGGTTTGTCACTAATCATGTCAATTGTGACAATTGATGGCACGTCCCTCCCTTGGGTATTTTGACTAGAACTCGATGGGGTCAACTCCTCCACTCTCTTTTGGATAGACAAAATGGTTGATTTAAGTGAGTTTAAGCCAGAAAAGAAGTATGAGTACATGTTACGTTGGGTTTGGGTTACTTCCCTTAACTTGATATCTACCTTCGCTATGAATTGATCATTTTGAAAGGATGAGTGTGGAATTGTATGAGAGGTGTTAATGGGTTGAGTTTGGCAAAATTGTGGGTGGAAAGGGTTTAAGGGTGTGAGTTTGTTCCCACATCGTTGAGGTACATGCCCTATCCCACCAAAAAGTTCACATGGTGTTGTAATTGAGGTAAATGGGTGAAAAACTTTGGGGCGATATGAAGTGCTCTTTGGGGTGGTTTCGTTGGATTGACTGGGACAAGCTAAGGAAATTGTAGTGTCAACTTCATTTGAAGTTTCCACTCGACTCTTCTTTTGCTCTCCCCCATTGGGTTGTGAACCTTCCCCTCTTTCTTTTTGTGATTTATTTGATAGGTTTGACAAATTGCTTATGAACCTACGGTGAAAAGCGATGACAATCTCTTCCCACTTCATAAGTCTTGTGGCTTCCTTTAAGCGACGGGTGAACCACCATTTAGCTTCTCCCTTTAGTGATAAAGGAAAAAGTGTTTCTCTAATTTCGTTTTGGGTGATTCCCTCCCTCATAAAGGTTTGACAAAGTTCGCAAAAGGTTTGAAGATGGTGAGACGGGTTTTCGTTTGGTTTTCCACTAAATTGACTACCCTCTATGAGAGCAATCAAAGTCAAATGGACCCTTAGGATCCCACTGGCGAGCTCAAAAACCCGGTACCTTGGATCTTCCCTTGTTAGCACCATTTTTATCAACCTACAAAAAAAAAAACACAAAAGAGAAAGTTAGAAATGAATTAGGTACGGTTGCACCTAAAAAATAAATGGTAGATATGGTAAACAAAACCAACAATACATAGATAAGCAAAACCGTGCTCCCCGACAACGGCGCCAAAATTTGATCGGTTATGTCGCGGTCCCGATACAAAAATAATTACCCACACTTAGGCTAACAACATAAAGGAATGTATTAGGGAAGTAGGGTGTCGATCCTCAGGGAGTACGTGTTAACTATGAATTGCTATGGATTGGTTTTCATTTAGGTTCGAGTCACTATAGGTGGTTGTCTAAACTATTAACATAAAATAAAATGACAAGTATATAAATGACAATATGTAAATGGCAAATATGTAAATTGCAAATAAAAAACTCAGAACAGAAGACATACCCGATCGGGTTGTCACGTACCCGATCGGGGAAATCCTCTTATCCGAATAACAACAACTAAGTTCTATTTAAAGACGATATTTAAATGACAATATTGAAAGTCTAACTAACTAAACTAATAAACAACATACCAATAATAAAGTAAACTATCTAAGAACGAGAATAGAAAGACGATAAAGTAAACTAACTAGATAACAACAAAATAAACTATCTAATACGGTAAGATAAACTAACTAATCAAGTTGTTATAGTGAAAGAGAAATACATGTAAAACTAATTAAAAGTTTCATTGATACCAACATTAGAATTACTATGATTGTCTAGGCCTTGTAGCGGTATATTCCTTCCGGATTCGTACCGACCTTTTAGTGGGTCCTAACGTCCTTTCAGCATGGTTAAGTCACTAAACCCCTATTGATAGTCCTAATTCCTATCCCAACTCTCGTTATAAAGATAGAAATGACTAATACAAACAATTGTTCATGGCCACTAAACATAGTTATAGAATTTGACACGACCAAAGGAAGAAACAACTAGATGGTTCAAATGGTATCTACTCTTCTTTTAATTCATTTAACTCGTAAATCATTTCAAATATTACAACTCTATTTATTTTATTTACACAATGATAATTTTACAATATTAGAATTAATCTAATTTATGTGATTATGTGATTAAGTAGATTAATAAGAAAAAGATGTAGGAAATTAAGTTATGAAATATAAATACTAAAGTTATTATGGTGATTATATTAACAATGATTCTAATGACAATTTTTAGGATTATATGATTAGGTAAATTATAATGTGACATGCTAAATAATATTTTGGTTTTAACTAGATTAATTTTAGATTGATTTCCTAATAACAACAATATTATGAAAATGATACTAGTGAGATTATAATTCATGATGACTAAAACTGCATAAGTAAATCAAGATTAGAGAATTACCGAGTTGGAATATGAGTATATAAGAACGAAAGTAAGAACAAATATCCAATAACAAAAGCTATGAAAACACTAGAGAAATACTAGGAAATAAACTATAAAAACTTGTAAGAAAGTGTGCTAAAAGATATGTAAAGATGATAATAGATTATATGAAAGTAAGATGATAATAGATAACTGGATGCTTGGATAAAAAGATGATAATTGTGTGTGATGATCATTGGCTTTTATAGGGATGCATGGCTGCTGATCCCTCGTCCAAATTCGTACCCTAGTCAAAGCATTAATGTACTCATTTAAGCTCTGATTGAAGAAGAGCCAAGTAACGTCCTCTTGCAGAAATACCCGATCGGGTATTGGGCAATCCGATCGGGTTTTTGTGTAATATGGATTTTCCGTCTTTTCATCTTAGGCACGGAATCCTATGCCTTGGTCTTGGTCAATGCAATGCGGAATTGGGCTTGGGTTGATCTTCTCTTGACTTGGGTTGATATTTCCTTTTAAAGTTCAAAGCCAAAATCCAAATTGAGTTCATTCGAGGAAGGATGTAGCGGAATCGTAATCAAATCGTGAACTGGCTATCATCAATTCCTTGAAAACTCGTATCCTAGTATCTTTGCTCCATAAAGTAGGAAAATATAGCAAAACCGATTCATTTCCTATAAAACGAGTCAAAACACGCAAAACAACTAGAATAGCAATATTAGCTCGTTAATCACTTAACAAAGTGCATAAATCGTATAGAAATCGAGCTAAAACGGGGGATAAATCAGTACAACATATCACTTATCAAATTGGTATCTAAGAATCGTTAGTTTTGTAGGATTTCTAAGGAAGAATATATATGTGAGAAAAGGGAGAAGTTATCATCATAAACTTACTCATTTTAATCAACATATAGCATTGCCTTTATATAGGCATTATACAACCGACACACAGTAACAAATGCATGCATAAACCTAGGAGTACATGGAGAAACACACTAACTTTAACACTAACAACCCACGTCCTTAGTTTCTGTGTTATTATTAATAACTACATCACCACTACGCCTAATAATAAGGAACTAACATCTAAAGTATAGGAAACAAACAACGAACAATTTTAGATCATAAAATCCAACAGTTTTTAATTAGAGTCTTAATCCGTAATTAGTACTGCTTTAGTAACTTAAAAGAGTCTAGTCTAGTTTAGTCTTGTTTATGCCTTCTCTTGGGTTTGACCCTTACCTTCACTTTACTACCTTAAGTTAAGTCAAGTTTAGTGTTTGGTTAGGTTTTACAAGGTATTAATGTGTTATATCATTTACAAGTTTAACGACCCTAGTCTTTCGCCTACCAGGCGACGACTAGTAGCTGCTTGCTACGACCTCGCCTTGTAGTTCAGGTTTTAAGAGGTCATCCTTGTATAAAATTTTAAGTTTCCTTTCATCCACCTTATTTTCGTTTCATACATCTCGTTTTCCATATCCCTTTCACTTATATTTAATGCTGCTGATTATTTGCGGACCACAATGAGAGCATTATGCGATTTGGTTTGGGGAGGGTATGTATTTGTCTGTGTGTGCATCCATTTACAAATTTATTGCATCATGCATTGCATTGTATTATAAACAAAAAACAAAAAAAAACATCTTTACTTTTGCATTTAGGTTGAATCGCAATGGTTGTAGGACAATGATTACATTGGCATCTATTCTTTTATTTATTTCCGAAGCCTTGCATGGTGAATATCTTCTTTTGTATAATCATTTGCATGATATGTGAGTTTTAGATTAATTCTAATGAATGAATATACTTGACTTAATATTGGGAAAATACTCAAAATTTCTAAAGAATTAGAGCTTCATAGACCGATCATCGATGACATACATGAGCGATCTCATTTATAGGATAAGAGTAGTACTCCTTATAAGACATGTAACAGCAAACTGCATAAACATGATATTTGTCTCTTAGTGCATGCATGCATTCGAGTTTGTGGTAGGTGACACATATGGAGAGACGATTTTCCCTTTTATTTTACCCATGAGCTTCACTTAGCCAAATTTAAGGTGACACATGTGGTAGGTGGCACATATGGAATGAAGCTTGTTACTTGAGGATTAAAAGTGAGTGAAATTTAAGGATGATAATGTGATGGAAATGTTTTAGGGATTTTGATGATGGCGTTTTGCTTGGTGTTGTACCCTGGTGTGAGTTAACTTGTGCACTATAGGATTTGAAAAGGACCTAGTATAGAAAAGTCTTTATTAGTCCTTCAGTTTTAGAAACCTTTGAGGTTGCGATAAATATTCGAGTTAAAAGAATTTTATTACTATTGAGTTCCGATTCCGCCGTTGGGAATCCGTGGTATGTTAAATGATGGATGAATTGGGAGGTGGTCAATTTCTCGAATTTAGGTGTTTACCTTCTTTTAATATTTTGTAGTAAATGAACCCTTATGAGAAGCTTTCGTTAGAGGGAAAGTTTATTTGATATCACCGTCTGAAAGATAAAAATTTTGTAGCTTGTGAAGGATTCGATTTTGGAATTTGATTATTTGGATATAAGGCTCTAGATCCTTATAATTGTGAATTTGTTGGTGAGAACCTTAAGCTATAAGATGTGCGTAGTTTAAACCTTATATTTTCCCTCGTACCATTATCCTTGTCCTCTTTCTTTCGTGCAAATTTTGCTAAGCTTGATCTTTAAGAAAATGTTTTTCTTATCTTCTCTTTTACTTGGTTATCTTCATAGCTCTACTATCTATCCAACTTCTTGATTTTGGCCTCTTATCTTTAGCGTTTCTCTCTTTATGTCTCCTCTTATCGCGTCCGTGCTTTCCTTCAGATTTCGTATCATTTCTAGTATCATGGGTGCGTTCTATTTCCTCTTGTGAGGTAGTTGCATGGTTAGCTGGTGTAAAGAGTTAGTGATTTGTATTTCGAGGATGCTTGAGAGATCGTACCTACCCGTTTTGGTCGAGCTAGTTGCGTGTTGATCTTAACCATAGGATTTGAAGTTTAACCTGTTGGGGGTAATATACCTCCTTGGTGGATTTCGAATTTTTGAGCTTGATGTTTTTGTCCTATTTTGAGAATCGAGTTGATCGTGATTGTAGTTTGCTTTTGGTTGAGCGTATTAAGAGTTACCTTATAAATATTTTGGGAATTAGTCGTCTCTAAAGGTAGAGTTCTAAAAGAGACTTTGCTTTACGGTGACTAGGATTGATGACCATTGTTTGAGGAAAATGTTGTAAGTGGAGACCGATAAATTTTGATCTTTATATGAGCTAAATGATTTGAATGGTTGTCTCAAACAACATTAGGGATCGGATTTAGTAATTATTCTTTCTTGAGGTATTGTGGTTTCAAATTGAGAAATGTCAATTGTAAGGTTAGGATAATGAGCTTTGAAGTAATTTGAATTGGAGAAATATCATGGTAAACCATTTTCACCTTGTCGTTGGTAGTAGATATGGTTTTCTAGATGTAATTACTTATGTTGGTTGTTTCCAGGTAGAGTTATGATTGAATTAGGAATATGATAGATCGTGTTAAAGAATCTTTCATGTAGATAATTGATTATGGATTTTATCTAGTCATTAGACCTTAGTTGATGCTAGTTGGATATTAGATGTGACACCCTCAAATTTGCGGAAAGAAAAAAAAATAATTTAACTAAATAAAATATGAGAATACATAACGAAGGTATCATAAATAAAAAGGTTCATTACATGTTATTTAAAACTGAAATAATATTATACAAAAGAAATATACAAGACGGAAGACATATCTCCCGTATAAATACGGAAATAAAAAGAGTATAATAATATACAATCCTAAAGAACCGAATATAGGTCCAAGGTAAATACTTCGCTCGCTAGCTCGTCAATGTACCCAATGTATGCATCACAAACCTGCCAACCGCATTAAATATAAACACGGAAGCCACAGTCAGTGGGGAGTAACTCCGAGTTCTCCCAGCCACGAAATGTCGAGTTTAATAAAACATGAATAACATAAAAGCAATGTATATGGAAAATACAAACTTAAACATACACGATATATGTATTTTCATGTTATGAAACAATACTACATATAACCTATCATTTAAAGCTATCATGTGAATCCTGATAATAAAATATAACCCGAGGTAGGGAAGCTGGTATGCTGGCTCAGCGGTTACCATGTAACATGGCCCTGATACACTCAAACCCTAATCAACACGTAATCATGTGAATCAGTTAACAATCGGTAATCCCAACTCTATCAATCCTAGCCGGCTTGCATCTCACCTTCTAGAACTCATAGAATCATACAAACATGAAAGACAAATACTTCTACAAACAGGCATAAGTTCTTAGGACAGTCAATATCGACTTCTGTAACTCGAGTCTATACCACAAGGTAGGAAAACATCCTAGCCCTAGACTTATCAGACCTAGCGACAACAGCTAACCCATTCCCTGTCTCATTACATAACCGTACATGAGAAACTCTACTAGGCGACCCCCTAAGCAGAGATGGCTAGTACTTAAGCTGGCTCCAGTCCCAAAACGGATCAGGCAGCCATGCCCCGACTTGGAGATAAGCCCCCCCAGGCCGTGACACAAAAGCTATCAAGCTGTGAACTCCATATGCTCGTTAAAGATAGTACGGGCCTATCAATGGCATGGTCCAAGCTACTCATTTAGAATTAGTATGGTCAAGACGCCATATACTCATAATTCTCTATGGGTACTTAGTCAACACGACACCAACCATATAATAAAACAGTCACGGAAAAACTTCCTATCATGTGACTAATTGCATATAAATAATAATCAAATATCATATCGCCTCATATCTACTAATGCTAATTCATTAATTAAATACAACCTTACTTGAAGACAAATCCCCGACCCGAGTCCCGCGACGGGTCATCAGTCAAAACGGGGGCTGACTAGATCTTAGTTTGACCAAACCCGTTTGGTCAAACCGGCTAGAAACAGAGTCTTTACCACATAAACTTAGACATAAAAATCAACATATTCATTACATGTTATTTTATTAAAACTTCTAACTTGTGAATTATTCTATCATACCAAAACCCGTTTGACTTAAAGGATTTCAAATTAAACTACGATCTCGTATTATAATTTCTAACATGTGAGAAATAATAATTTATGAAAAACCTTTTTAATTAATATTTTACTTATTAACATTTCCCACTTGCTAAATATTACAAAACACGATAAAAATGACGATAACTCAAAAACCGTCACAAGTCCCAAAGTGGGACCCACGGGCTGAGTTGGGCCGGACCCCACATGGGCCTGGATGGCCCACGGCCTGTTTTGGCTAAAATGGCTGATTTTTCTAACTTTTACTAAAACCGTTTTCTAATATTTCCCGCATGCTTTAACATAATTAAAACCCGTCAAAACAACAATTAAAC